>NWSH02000081.1:8176243-8192416 GCA_002382865.2 Heliothis virescens | reverse complement strand
CAAAAATTCGAAAGTTTCATGGACTAGTAGCATTCTTTGGCTAGCTGTGTGATTTTTTTCAAGTTTGTGGAACATTGTTTACTATATAAACTTATGACAAAGCCGAACCTCGTTTGGGTATATAATTCCCTTAATCACCACGCTTGCTCAAAGCCAAAGCGAATTGCCGATTTCAGACTTTACACTCCAGATTTCCTACCTAAGCTATTAACTCATAGACAAAATTACCTACATAATTCTTTAAATCTTATTAAACAACTAGCTTCTGCCAGCGGTTTCACCCGCGTCCCGTGGGAACTACTCGGCGCACCCGGATAAAAAGTAGCCTATAGCCTTCCTCGATAAATGGGCTATCTAACACTGAAAGATTGTTTTCAAATCAGACCAGTAGTTCCTGAGATTAGCGTGTTCAAACAAACTCTTTAGCTTTATAATATTAGTATATAGATTAGTATATTAGTATTAGTATAGATAACCCCACATCAAAAATGCCATTAAAATGCCTACATCAACGCTAACTTTATATAAATGCCTCCCCAATACCCAACACTGGATGCATCAAATTCTACTAAAAGCCAGTCGCACTTGATTACATTCTTATCCATTAATTAATTCACCTAGCTCAGACTGTCGGGCATTCGGGTATTCTCGGCTATTGTCGGGTGATGTCGGGAATGACAGAAGGTACAGACTGAGTTTAAGGTATAAGAAATTATCGTTGTGATTAAAAAGAATATTTGAGAATCTGATGTTTAATATGATCTTCGATATTAGGCCTTACTGAGAAATCTATATTATTAATACGAGTATTTAATGCTGAGTTTGTTCTATGTCGTAAAGTCATCATCAGCCTTTATATTGTGCATTGCACAGGCCTCTTCTCATACAGAGAAGGAATGAAGGCTAATCACCATACTTGCTCAAGTTGAACCTATACTAATAATATAATGTTCGTTTGTTTAAACGCGCTAATCTCAGGAACTACTGGTTCGATTTGAAAAATTATTTCAGTGTTAGATAGCCCAATTATTGAAGAAGGCTATAGACTTACTATCTGGGTACGCAAGACGCAAACGAAACAATTAGCGAGACCTATTTGACAATAAAAGGCCTGATGATGAAATTGAAAGTTAGTATTTTCAGACTATTATGACTAAATAACTTAGACCATCGCCTGAAGAAGGCTAAAGGGTCAATCTTAAGCCTAGAGGCATCTCCTCAAAATTAAGTTTTTCCCTACCTGACCCAGGTACTTACCTAGTCCCTTTATTGGGCGCTTTATTTACTATCCGCAAATAAACAAATATTTTGACCAATTACATACGGTCGTGGATTTTTCTTGAGTTTTCTTCATTAGATATAATTAAAGTTCTTTATTTTTGACGAGAAATACTGCTAGTTTTGTGACTTATTCACGTATACAGAATTACAAAAATACAGGTATAACAGTTAGTTAGTTGTAGTTAGTTGGGAAGCTACCTGATAACGTTCCAAATGTCACACTCACACGAGCATGCGCATTAACGAACATTTATGTATGTACCTTTACCAGTGCTGTCAGTAGTGGCTGTCACGTCAAGAGCTACCGCGCCAGCTATGATTATGCTAAAACAGGAACCAAAATTTGACAGACATTTAAGTCAGTATTACCAAATGAAAATCTACGGCTTCGATGATGCTTACGTCATCATTTTGGCAACAAGACTTAGCTTTATTACTGGTACATATTTATTCTGTGATTAAGGTATAAAGAGTGCTCCTGTGTCTACGAAATGTATGTGTACTGAAATAAGTTATCGCTTTGTACGCCATTATTGAAACTAAGAAGATGTAACAGTCCTTATTATCAATCACCAACTTCCAGACTTGAACTGTTTTGTGTCAATTATGAGCCGTTAGAAAACTATGTTCGATTAGACGGGCTATTAATATCACCACAGTTTAAATATATAGGGTCAAAAAGAAACTTAATTTTTACTGAGTAGTTTATACAAACAAACACATAATTACAAAATTAGAGCAGCTGTTATATTGTTGTGATTAAATTATTGAGAACTAGCTTCTGCCAGCGGCTTCGTCCGCTTCCCGAAGGAACTATTTCCCGTACCCGGGTAAAAAGTAGCCTATGTTGTTCAGGGTCTATTCTATCTCTGTACCAAATTTCGTCACAATCGGCTCACTGGTTCAGGCGTGAAAGCGTATCAGACAGACAGACAGAGTTACTTGCGCATTTATAATATTAGTAGGGAAGTAGGGATAAAAAAAGTTTCTTTGGGAAAGTTGTTTGTAATCATGACTACAATCACGTATTCAGGTATCGGTCACTAATTACCAGTCACCCTATATATCACCTTATCGATTAATAAGGGGAGGAACTATTATTAGAACGCTAATTAATCAGCTGGGGTAAGCAACACTTTTCACGACCTGGCACGTTTTTATCAGAGTGCAGCGAAAAAGACGCCATCTTTAATTTTATGGTAAGCTCTTTGACTCTAGTACTGATTGTTTGAGGCCAAAGGTTTGATGAAGAGCCTCTAGGAAGGAGTAAATATTTTATTACTGATGTTTTATTTCAAGAAATCGAGTGAGCCATATTTGTGTTTAAATAGTACAGACAACAGCAGGTCACGGTACCCGAATCAAAATTTTACCAATCAAACATTAACCTAACACTATCGTGTTAAGGTTGAAAATCTATTGAATTGACAGATTGCAGTAATTTGATGGCTGTCGTCTATACGTGCATATTGTCTTTATATCCGTAAGCTGTGAAGCGCTCTCTAGGGGCTGAGTCACCATGTCATACAAAGACAATGTGGTACATTTACATAAAGGCGCGGCCCCACCGCGGTGCATGCTGTGCACGGGCACGCGGCGCATTTTAGCTGCGTGTATTCATTTGTTTGACAACGTGGGTCTACGTTTCCACTGGAATACACGAATATGTAACACGACTATGTATAGCGTGGCACGGCGCACGGAGAGGCTACGCACGTGCCACTGCAATCCACGGTGCGATAAGTGAGCTGTACATAGTCGACGGTCATATTCGTGTACTCCAGTGGAAACGTAGACCCACGTTGACAGCGTTGAGCTATGTAACCGCCTATTCGAGCAAACCACGCATGTATCAATGACGTCAATTCGTGCGTAGCCTCTCCGTGGGTTGCAGTGGACACAACCACATACATTTTCTTCCAAAGCAAAGCTTAATACACGTGCGTAATCTCTCCGTGCACCGCCGTGGGGCCGCGCCTTTATACACGTGCGTAGTCTCTCCGTGCACCGCCGTGGGGCCGCGCCTTAATGGCGTCCTAGCCGATTGCCGGCCACGGCGGCCGTTCTCATATAAGGAGATTAGCCAGCTACGCAGGACATATTATAGTGCACAAGCATTTGCGCAGACACAGGTGCACTCCCTATTCCCTCACTCTCATAACCCGGTGGGACGGAAAGTCCGACACGACCGGAGAGAGATCGTCGGTAATTAATAAATTACATACAAACGTAATAGTTTGTTTGTACCCGAAAGGCTCCAAAACTACTGTTGAAAATGTTGAAAAATTGTTTTACTGTTAGGAAACTACATTATCCCGGCCAGGTGACACAGGCTATAATTTCTACGGGCACGAGACGCGAGTGAATGCGCGGGTAATAGCTAGTGTTAAAAAAAAACATCTATACTTACATCGAAAACAAAAAAAAATCGCATCACGTAGAACTCGACAAATCCGTAATAAAACATCCGTCAGTTTGTTCGTTTACTCGTATTTTGGAGGTAAACCTATTGAAATTATCGAGCCGCGCAGATTACAGGCGATCGCTATAGATTATACGGAACGAGACGTGTAATCGAAAATTGTTTATTCAAATGTACGGTTTATTTTTTGTTTGTTAGATTCTTTTGGGTTTGTTTTTGTTTTGTTGGTTTACATCGAAATATTTATTCTTATGTATTACCTACGATTTTCGTTTCGGTCATCCAATGACCCCTCCCACTGCACCTACAACGAGAGAGGTGATTTTTGATGATTCGTCATTGTCAGACTGGCTAAAACTTAAAGTGCGCCTTTGTGTACCAGGCCGCGGTAACTCTTTCGAATAATCCCGTAGGCTTTGTAGGTTTTGGCTGTAGGTCTTACCCACGTTTCGAGAGAACTACTTAACGCATCTGGATAAAAAAGCCTTTTTGTTTGATATTCAGATTTACATAAATTTAATCAGAATCCGTCCAGTAGGTTTATGAGAAAGAGTAACAAAGTACACAAGAGTAATTAATAAGCACCCTTAAACATTTACCTACTAGTTTAATTGAAAACTGATCAATTTTTCTCAGACAGTGTAAACTAACAATCAATGAGCTTTTTCTTAGAGAAAACAAACAAATAGGTGCAATTTACTTCCAACCCTGACTATTGGCTTAACGAATCACCGACAGTTGGGCCACAAAAAACACGAATACAAACAAAAAACGACTGTCGTGAAAGCTGCAACCCAGCTGACTTCCGATTTTATTTTACCTTAGAATTGTTCAATAACATAAAGTCTACATAATAATATGCTAATACTAGTTTCATCAAAATCTGTCTAGTAGTTTTGCGTGAAAGAGCAACAAACATATGTATATTCATAACACATACATTCGCATTTATATGAGTAGGATTATAAAGCTGATGGGCCTTTTTATTTAATCGCGCTAATAGGTATCAGTAACTATTAATTTACAATTTTAAAAAATCTTTCAGTATTAGATAGCCTATATATCGAAAAAAGCTATGAACTACCTCATAGCTAGCTTCTACCCCAACCAACAAACATAGGTGGAATTTAATCTATACTAATATTATAAAGCTGAAGAGTTTGTTTGTTTGAACGCGCTAATCTCAGGAGCCCATTTATCGAGGAAGGCTATAGGCTACTTTTCATCCGGGTGCGCCGAGTAGTTCCCACGGGGCGCGGGTGAAACCGCTGGCAGAAGCTAGTTGATACATAAATATTCTTACACACATTTTAAGTACTCGTGAAGAGCTCGTGGCTAAGTCAAAGCCGCGCGAATCGATCGATCATAAGGTTAAGCAACGTTTGGCGCGGTTGGTCCGTGGATGGGTGACCATCTTTGTCATAACGAGTTCTTCCGTGTTTCGGAAGGCACGATAAACTGGTGGTCCGGCTGTCATTTGAACATCTATGCAGTCGTTAGGGGTAGTCAGAAACCAGAAAGTCTGACAACCAGCCTTACCAAGGGTGCCAGGTTGCCCGGGTAACTGGGTTGTGGAGGTCAGACAGTCGCTCCATGTAAAACACTGGTTCTCAGCTGCATCCGGTTAGACTGGAAGCCGACCCCAATATAGTTGGGAAAAGGCTGGGCAGATGACATTTTAAGTACTCGCGGATTTAAGTGCCCAACAGTGTCTGCACCAAGTTAAGTCCCTAAATTTATTACATTGCAATCAACTTTCAGACGTTACTTTATTGCCAGAGTTTCAAGTCGATGCAAGTAGCTTGTTAAAGCCCACGGGCCCACCGCTGGGCTAAAGCAATTTATTGGGACTGAAAAATGTAAACAGTTCTTTGTATTTTTTTGTTTAGCGGGTTGTTGAACTTTAAGAGTTTTTTTAATATATTTTTATAAGGTCTGACGTGGCAAGCGCATGGGAAGAGACGGCCGAGCCGCCCCCGTACCACCTGTAGGCGCTCAGTTGAGAAAGAGGCTGCCTCAACTGGTCTCGGCTGGAAGGACATCGAACTTGCTGCTCAAGATCGAAAAGTGTGGGAAAATCTTCTGCGAGCCCTATGTCCCTGATGAGGGATAACAGGACGATATCATCATTATATTTTTACCAAGCTATTTGTCAATGAAAGGTTCCATGAACGCTGATAGATATTATTGAGGATTGATTGTAAACGTTGGATAGATTGTATGCATATTTCTAGCCATAGGTTACTAGTGAGATGACGTCGGTTAGAGGAGTAGTCGGCACATGTCGTCTTTGTATGTTGTGCCGACCCCAAATAAAATTGAGATAAGGACAGTAGAATGATAGGCGATATAGGTAGGATAAGTTTTATGTTAGTCAAATCTGGATGATCGACAAACAGCGGATTTTAATAACCTATCTGTAGGTTGATTTGCCTACTAGTGATAGTAGTCTACAAATGCTATAAGTGCCAGTTTCACAAGTGCCAAATACAGTTTATCTGACAGGTATCTGTCAGATAGCTATCTAAAACTTTACCTGGAACCTGTGAAACTGGCCGTAAGACCAGTAGCTAAAATAACAGATGTTTATTAAAATACGCAGCTCAAACAAAGAAGTGCTAATTAGAACATTGATTTCGGTTCTTGTTCTAATTTACTGTTGCAAAACGAACTTTTCCTCCCTCACTTTAAAATATTGATGAAAATTATGGCGCCTTATCAAATATTCAAACTGCTAAGTGGCACCAGGTGGAAGGTTTTCCGTTTTCTTAAATTTTTCGTCATAAAAGACATCCTCTTTTTATACTTTTATACCTTCTTTTATCCAAAAGACATAACTTCTTTAAAGTGTTCTTTACCGTCAGAATGAAATTGTATTTAGTATTTTAAGTCGTTCTATAAAAAATAATGTAAATCGTTTATTGTATTTCTATACTGTACGTACGTGTAAGGCACGCCCATTATAGCCGTACGGGCCGTAGCCCGTCGGGGCTGCGGCCCGTCGGGGCTGCGGGTTGTTCGAAAGAGTTACCGCGGCCCTGGCACACAAAGGGCTCCCGAAGGAACACGGTGGGTTTTAGTCAGTAAAAGTCTGACACTCCCTTCCGCTGTCACCCACAGCGGGAGGGGTCATACTGAGATTTCCCATCGATATAAAAAAAAAAAAAAAAAAAAAAAAAAGGCAACGCCCATTATTGGCATCGGCACGACTGAGGATTTTAGGTGGCCTATAGCAATATATAATAAAGTTGAAATTTCCATTATATATGGTCGTAATAACAAAAATACCGCTTCGGTACGCCGCCGGCGCCGAGGCACAACTCGGGGATAGCTTGCCCTGCGGGACGAGAGAACTAAAGGACATGCTAAAGGACGCCTCGTCATCCCTAAGAACGTTGCAGCATGCCAAAGCATTTCCGACAGTGTGCACTTGCATGTAGGATGCCGAAGGATCCTGTTCCTTGCCGATGCCGATAATGGGTGCCGGGCCTAAGGGTGCGTCCTGCGTGGGTAAATCAATTCGAACGCGATGCAAAGCGATCCGAAGCGAATTACAGTTCTCCGCGCCGGACCACGCTACGTAATGTAGACCACGACCAAATAAATTGATTGTTTGTTGTTTTCGCGTCTAGTCGCGCCGCGTAGCTTTGCGTTCGCATCTATATTGCTCACATAGGACCTACCATAAGGAATAAGTAGTTGATTCCTCAAATAGACTCACAATCGCATCTACATAATAGTCTATTTCTTTAACTTTACTTTGAAAAAGAATCTCTCAGAATTCTCCCCATCTGACATCATTCCACAGGTAGCAATCTTTGCAGTCATATCGCCTTTCACACAATACATCCATTTTTCTTCGGTAATATTTCTCTCAACACCTTCCTCACAACATGATCCTTATTCCTCCTACATTGTAGAACAAATTCTAAGCGACAAAAAAATAAAACAAATTTTAAACTGTTCAACAAAACTTCTAAATTCTCAAGTTTTAGTGCACTTTTCGTGTTTTCGAAACTTGGACGTTTCTCAACAATCCCTGTGTGGCTGGTACACCAAGATACAGGGAAACTTAAACACTGCAACAAACTTTAAACTTTAAACCAATTACAAAAGGAGGAGAATCGCTTGACAAGTTAAAATGGAGTAACTAAGGAATTAAAAGTTCTCCACTCACGAATAATTGTTACATGTATTGTTTTGATTGAGATATAAGAAGACTTAAGAACGTAATTTTTAATTTCTAAATAAATAAGCTTCCATTTTAGGGTGTCGTAGTAAACTAGAAACCCATCGTTTTTATACATATTACATATTTTTTTATTGTTCAATTTTGTTTGTTTGGTATTTTTATGTACAGACGACAGCACATCAAGTTACCACAATTTGTCAAATTTCTGACCTTATCACAATGGAGGTAGGTTAATGTTTGACTGGCAAAATTTGACAGATTCGTTTACGTTGGCCTACTGTCGTCTGTACTTTTGTATTTAACATTTTATATAAACTGTTCAAAAAACAATGACAATAATAAAGGCTCTGATTTATCTGACTTTAATTTCTCCTTTTTGAAAACTCCATTCAATATGTCAGAAAATCTGTTTCATGAATTTATTCCTGTTTATCCCTAAATCTTTCTTTGAGAATGTTTATCTTTATCGTGAAAATATTCCATTTCGCAACCTTCAAAATACAAAGAAACATCGATTTCAAACTTCAATACATTTGAATACCAAAGTTGTAGCGTTTCTGAACAGAAAAAAGATTTCGTTCATAAATTGCTAATCGTATTCAATATTTCAGCCTCGGGGTATATATAAGACAAGGTAAGAAGTCAACGCCTCAGTCGGTGCATGGTTGTGGCTTTAGGTGCTCATTTCTTGGGTGGATAGTGTGACAAAAGGTATATTAGCAAAACAGGGCCAAAGCCCTGCAGGATTGTTCTGAAGAGTTAGTTTATCTACTTCATTCTACTTCAGGAACAAAATATCAGCTAAGAAACTGATGAAAGAAGCTATAAATTCCTACTTTTCCTAAATATTTTCTCCATCAAAAGCAGATAATTAATTGTTTTGTATTACTTATGATTGCGTTTTCTAAGTTACGAGTACCTTATGTCTTTTCTAAGTATGTCTTGGACACCAAAATGACTGAGTAATGGTGAAGGACACACATCTTGAGGAAACCTGGACTTAAATCTGACACTGCCAATATGTGGACGCTGCCATTGTGCAAGCGTAGTGATTAAGGGTGACAAATCAACATCGAGCTATGCTGCGCTGTACTGCGCTGTGTTATGTTTGGTCAACTCGCTCGTCTAATATTTTAATGAGGATACAAACAAACCATGCTGTGCTGCACTGTGTGAGGCTACGCTCTATTTAAAAACGCAGCAGTCTCGAGCGAGTGGATTTGTCACCCAACGTTCATTCCTTCTCTGTAGGAACGAAGGCCTGTGCCCTGCAGTGGGACAAAAAAGGCTGATGATGATGGCCCTGAACATGAATGTTCAATCAACATAATTTATTTCAACTGACAACATTTTTAAGATTCCTTTACTTTGTCTTATTCATACTTCAAAGAACAGAACTGCTTACAAAATTTCACGTAGATTATCAACGCAGGAAAGTTTTGTGCGGGTTCATATAAAATTCGGTAATACATTGCTTTCGGAAGCCTTGGAAATTCTTCCTGGATCGCATGAATAAAATATCAGCATACTAATTCTTTAATGTTTCGTAGACTTATAGGTTAGTAAGTTCGTTCATTTAAATAATAAGCGCGAATGTATTTAGATAGAAATTTAAGTTTTTTTAACCTTGAATACTTGCCGCACCTGGATAAAAAGTCTGCGTCCTTTTTCAGACTCGAATCTGGAATACCTGGGTAAAAGTGTAAAATTAAAGCAGACAGATACTGACTGACTAATTTCCCTATCCATACTTAGCGTAATTCTGGGCAAAGCATCTAATTATACCACCCGAGAGAAGTAACGGACGTAATCTATTACATTTACATACCTCCTAAACTAAAAAAAAGCATTGAAAAACTCAAACATCTTTAAATCTATGTACGGTCGGACTCATCGCTGTCTGCTCTTTGATACCTTTTTGTTTTTGCTTTCCAACGAGACTGTACCGGCTAGTGGAAACTAGTTCATCGCATTGCTTTTAATTAAGTTTATTAGCCATCAAAGACCGTATCTTTAAAAAAAGAATTGATGAAGAGTTCATTTTTATTTTGAGACCAGCTTTCGTCAGCGGTTTTACTCGCGTCCCTTGGGAATTAAGTACTTCTCGTTCCCGGGTAATATAGCCTATAACCTTCGAAAAATTTATTGTATATCGGCTCATAGATGTTTAAGATTAGCACGAATTTATTTCTGAACATTTTTATTCAGAAAGTACTCCTCCATATTTTTTGAGTACACATTCTTTTTTAGCAAAATTGCTCACGTTCACACATACTTGTGCAGATTTTTTTTAGGTAGAATCTTAACGCTCAATCCTTCTCTATGTGAGAAGAGACTTATCTCCAAACGTGGGACGATAAAAGGGCTGAAGATGAAGAATCTTGCCATAAGGAGTACTATCCAGATCCTGAACCTTGCATTCAAGATACCAAGCTTAACTTCTTACTACAAAACTGTCCAGCAATCACGATAAACAAAACCAAGCACATCACCGCTAACTTATAAGGTCAACTTGTCAAAACTTATGAAACAGTGGGCCAACCCTTTAAGTACAAGTGATGTCAAGCGGCTACTAACTTAGTTCCCTAACTTAACCACAACTTGATATATTGTCCTCGCAACTTAGCTGACAGATTTACTGAAAACTACTTATGTTTAGACGAGTTATAAGTGACTTAGGGGAATAAGCAGCATTTTAGACATTTTTGAAGCTAAGCAAAAGTTATAATCTATACTAATATTGTAAAGCTGAAGAGTTTGTTTGTTTGAACGCGCAAATCTCAGGAACTACTGGTCCGATTTAAAAAATTCTTTCGGTGTTAGATAGCCCATTTATCGAGGAAGGTTAGTCCTTATTCGGGTGCACCGAGTAATTCCCACGGGACGCGGGTGAAATCGCTGGCGGAAGCTAGTTATCTATAAAAAGTTAAGGCTATTTAATTTCACGTAAAAAAAATACAAAGGGTAGCACCTCTAAAGAAGCTCCCCATTGACCACTTCCTAGTTTCATCGTCCAAAAAGCAGGGAAGAATATATTTAGCGTCGCAAAGAGAACTGGAGTTTCCAGTGACTTTAATGGGTCTCAGCTATGTGCTGCATGTAGACTGCTTCCAGCCGAAATCCTTTTGAAAATCAATGGAAAGGCTTATATAAGCCTGTTAAATATTTAACAGTCGAATTTCAATGGCTGACATGATGATGATGAATCTTTTTATTTCACCTATAGGTACGGTAGCGTTAAAGCATACCGAAACACTTACTTTGATAATTACAATCATAAATGATCAAGTCAATTTTCATATTAATTTCTGCAGTACAAATTTAGTTGAAAAACTGCATTTGATCGAGAACATTTTAAAGTGCCATTTTAATTTTCTAGAATTTTCCAGAACCTTGCCACAAAGTGGTTCATATCTTAACTACAAACTCATAAAACTTCCATCCGATAGGAATCCTCCACTATGACACATTTGAATCAACTTATCTTTTGGCCGAAAGTTTCGCAAACTGTCGCCAAATGGCTGGCCCAACGGGAACGACCTTACATTGCTTCCGAATGTCATATCCGTTCAAATCAGATATTGGCTTCGTAAAACATTTCGTAAATAATAAAAGTAGTTATTTTGCTTGTAATTTGTCATTAGGGCGCTTTTATGATTATGTTTTTTTTGTTCTGCTGGAGACAATTTATTGGAGGTTACAATTTTGTCCTTTGTACGTTTCTTAGCTGTAGGGTTTTTTTATGGGAAAACATCAAAGGGATACCCCGCTGTGGGGAAGTGTCAGACTCTTATTGACTTAAACCCACCGTGTTCTGTCTGGACCCCCAGCTAAGAAGTAACTGTAACTGGGCTAGTTAAGAAGGCTTTAGAACGTATCAAGTAAAAGCAAATTATAGAAATAATAAATTACGTCGGTCTGAGGTTGGGTAGTGGGGAAGGGAGATTATGATTTTAGCTAAAACTCCTACTACTACTAGACTACCTACAAATCCTACAGAAAAAACAAATGGCAAAACTTGTCAATAAATTTTGATCTAAAGATGTTTATCTTGGTCTAAACTTGTAAATACCTGTCAACTTAACTGCACAAAGCCCACGTCTAATAACTAAAAGATTGATGGTACCTATCTGAATACGGCTCTTTAATCTAGAAGCCTTGTCTCAAGGTTACTTCTATAATTATTATCCCCTTTTTTTGAACCCCATTAAACGTAAGTAACCACTTAATCAAGCAAAACCACATCAACAATATTGTACAGACAACAGCACATCACGGTACCCGAATCTGTCAAACCAGTCAAACATTAACCTACTTGTATTGTGATAAGGTTGAAAATCTATTGCAGAAATTTGACAGATTGTGGTAACTCGATGTGCTGTCGTCTGTACAAAGAAACAGCTTCGACAAATGAGTGCACTCACGAGCATCGCTCTCAACTATTGTCTCGTACTTTAGACAAAGTGTTTTAGTGAGTAGTGTAATTATACACTTAATTAGATGAAACCTTCTGAAGAAAGACTACTATTATTATAATGACAAATTAAGGTAGCTGGTGAATTAGTATTGTTAAGTAAACTGCTGTTTTTGTCGTTATAATAAGAGGAATAAAATTATTTAATTAGATATAACCAGGGGTTGGAATTAGGTAGAATTATTATGTACTTGCATCGAAATGTTGATATTAATATGGAATTTAGGTGTGGCCAACAAATATTAAATAAATAATAAAAACCTCAGAGATAGATAAAATAAATAAATGAAAGATAATTAACATACAACTTTTATTAATATGATATTTTGAACAAAATATTGTGATATAGTTGTTCCAATAAAATTTGCAGTATCATTTTAGAGGCCACTAAGTAAGGCGTACCTACTAGGTTCTAATGGTTTTACCAACAAATGTACGACAGCTCTTCCTACGAAATCCGTATTTTCGTCGATCCGTAATTCGATTTGAGGTATATCCACTTTATTCTTTCGCTGTATGAAAATAGCCTGAGTACAAAAATAACTCTGCCTAATTCCGACCTCTGCTTATATCCTTTATGAAACTTCTATCATTTACAAAAAATTGTAAAAACATGTAAAATAAACTTTAAAACTGAGTGATAACTTTTAACGAGAGTTCCGTACTTTGAAAACGAATACATGTAAGGGTGTTCCTACACTGGGTTATGCTAGTCTTTGATACCCAATCATTTTAGTCTCTAACAGCCACTTGACAGGTTTACAGATAAACTTATTTCTATTTAACAGATAATGATAAAAAACTGTATTTAATTTTGACCACTTTTTTATGGCATTATATGGCAGTCAGCTATGTAGAACTTTATATGAAACCTGTGAAACTAGCCCTAAGTATCGCAAATACAAAATAGCAATAAGCCTAGATACTAATATTATTGCAGCAATCGAACAAGCTTTGAGCTTAACACAAGAAATAAAAAGATTTCTATTTTATTTTATCTCCATAAAAAGTCAAGTAACATAGAACACACAAAAACTAGAATCTAAAAAAGAGTGCTAACGACCTTATTAACTTAGCCACGTGTACACACAAAAGCTACCCGCTAATTGAAACAGTAATTAGACCTGAAGGCGGGATTCCGCCACTATAATGTGCGGCACATTTGTTCGCGAACAAAAGTATGTAGGCATCGGTATGAGTTCACTGTTGCAGTACATCCTATGTGAGCTATGAGCAGTTTGGACGCAACACAGCACTTTATAAACGTTAAAATTTTTACAAAAGACGCCCACCCTTCACCAGTTCCTATGTGTTTTTGTTAGGAAGAAGAAATGGCACAACAAACTACCCAGCACAGCAAAGTGGCCTAAGTAATGTGGCTATACGGCACAGCATCTATTCTTCAATTCGCTTCGGATTGCTTCGCATTCGCATTGATTCGCTCACGGAGGTGGCACCTTTAGACTGTTTTCACGAACATGTAAGAAATTTTCACACACATTTTTTCCAATTTTTAGGGTTCCGTACCCAAAGGGAAAAACGGAACCCTATTACTAAGACTTCGTTGTCTGTCTGTCTGTCTGTCGGTCTGTCTGTCTGTCTGTCTGTCTGTCTGTCTCCACGCTGTATCTCACTAACCGTGATAGCTAAAAGGCTGAAATTTTCACAAATGATGTATTTCTATTGCCGCTATAACAACAAATACCAAAAATGAAAAAAACAATTGGGGATGGGGTACGGAACCCTTCAAGCGCGAGTCCAACTCGCACTTGGCCGGTTTTTTTATGTTCTTATTTTGGCGTAGTACTAAGAGCCACAGTGCCGTACAGTTTGGCACATCAGTGTAACCCCGTCCTAACAAACACACAAACATACACAGAGATAGTGGGTTATCTTGGTTCTGTATAGTGACGGATTTCCACACCATATCTCGGCTGTGCGGCCATTTCCAGGCCGGTTGAATAATGGCCGTTGAGATTTATTAACTTGTAGTACGTCTTAACTATGCTTGTAGTGGTTGAAGTTACAATCGAAATGTGTGTTTGTATGTAGGGCACATAGATATATGTGAATGACCTGGGTTGAATAATGTTTTTACATAATTTAACAGTCGAAGAGAAATATATACATATTTCTCTTCGCTTTCCTTTTAACCGTTTTCCCTGAAGTGAGAGAGTGAGAGATTTTGAATTTTCCGATTCTTAGGTAATACATGGGATACTTTTAATTGACACTACTGAGAATGCTGTATACGTAGAAAACTACAGGGCCTCTAAAATTTAAAAATTAATAAGCACGTCTCACCAAGAAGAAAATGATTGACAATAATTACTTTTGTCCTTCGAATTAAAAAGATATATTGATATATCACTGGTTATTTGAAAGTCGTATCATCGAGACAGTTTTATAAGCCTTTAGTTTTATGTTTGTTAGGGTAAGTCCACTACAGTTATACGTGGTTATTAATCACTTAAAATCAACAATAAAATAGGAATAAATTACAAATAAAACTCCAAACCATCGTCAAAATAAATGTATATTTGACAGAAAAATTACTTAAAATCAATGTGTTACAACACACCTTTAAAAATAATACGGACATTCTGACATGATTTAGTGACTTGTCCGAAAATAAAAAAAAAACAATTCAGATTACCAAAAATCTTGCCATGTGTGAGAAACTGCCTTTTCTGAAACTCAAAAATTGATCTCAATCACAACAATATGAGACAAGATCTATTAAAATAATAATTACTTCGACAAAAAGCTAAATCGATATTCACTCCGACATAACTTAAACATAACGTTGAGAAAAACGACTACACTTTCACAAATGTTACATTTCACGAACGTGAATGAGGCATAGTTGTATCTATGCTATTATTATAAAGCTTAAGAGTTTGTTTGTTTGTTTGAACGCGCTAATCTCAGGATCTACTGGTCCGATTTAAAAAAATCTTTCAGTGTTAGATAGCTCATTCATCGAGGAAGGTTATAGGCTACTTTTTATCCGGGTGCTCGCAGTAGTTCCCACAGGAAAGCGGGTGAAACCGCTGGCGAAAGCCAGTGTGTAAATATACATTAGGGTGTTTCATTTTTCCAAAGTTGTGATTTTCACATGACTTTGCTTTTCCCCTGAGTCTCAGTGTTACCAAAGACACGTGTGCAAAATTTCATTAAGATTGGACAATATTTAAAGGTTGCACATATTGATCACTTTTACCAAAAGCAATGTTTTTACTTAGGTACTTCTATTATTCTACTGTAAGTTATTTTTCCTGTAGTTTTTAAAATCTCTGTATTTTTATTGATTATTTACAATAAATATATCTTCTATACTTATAATAAATCTGTAGAGAGGTCAATTCTGTACATTAAATATATTTACAAAACAACTATCAGGGGGTGATTAGGGATCGATACTGATGCCAAAAATGCAATCAGTAGAAGTTTTGTCTGTCTATCTGTATTACCGTAATAAAACCAAAAACTACTCGACGGCTTTTAATGAAACTTGGTTCAATTGTTATTCATACTCCTGAGATGGTTATAGTATACTTTTCATCACGCTACAATCAATAGGAGCAGAGCAGTGAAGGGAAATGTTGGCAAAACGGGAGAAGTTACTTCATTTTTTAAACTTCTGTCTCGTGTGCAGCCTTTATGTTTAAAGCTACACAGAATAATATTATATAGAATAATATTATATATATAGAATAATATAATAATATTCTTTTTAAAATTATATTAAAGAAATACCCTACAACATCTTAGGTTTATATTTTATGGTTTACTCACAATAAT
>NWSH02000081.1:8139471-8155734 GCA_002382865.2 Heliothis virescens | reverse complement strand
TGAACTAGCTGAAGCTAGATAAAGCCAACGGTTTTATCCGCTTTTAAATTACGTTCTTAACGTGATAAATAGCAACCTATAGGTATGTGATTCTGATGTATAGGCGGAGTCTTGCTAAGTTTCATGAGTCTGTCCAGTAGTTTTTTGTGAAAGAGTAACAAACATGCAAACAATATACATCCACACAAAACGTACAGTAGGATATTATAGTAGGTATTATTAACTAGCTTTTACCAGCGGATTCCCCGCGTCCCGTGAACTACTCGGCGCACCCAGATAAAAAGAAGCCTATGGCGTTCGTCGATAAATGGGCTATCTAACACTGAAATAATTTTTATTATATAGATATTACGATGAGATCCACTAAATATATTCGGTACATCTGGACACAAGTGTACTGCATGTTTGTGCGCAAGCGATTAGACTAGAAAAGAAACCTTTGTGTGCATCACAGTACTGGAATCTCGACTATAGAATATAATTGCTTAAAAGTTATTTAGTAGTCGTGTGGCGGTGGGTAAAGCACCATCCTCTCAGTATGAGTGTGTGGTTCGATTCCAGGTCAGTCAAGTACCAATACAACTTTTCTAAGTTTGTATGTACTTTCTAAGTTATATCTTAACACCAACGGCTGATAAAAGGTGAAGGAAACTAAGTATATCTTAGACACCAACGGCTGATAAAAGGTGAAGGAAAACATCTTGAGGAAACCTGGACTATAAAGTCTGATATCACCAACCCGCACGAGCAAGCGTGGTGATTAATGCTCAACCCTTCTCCGAGAGGAGGCCTGTGCCCAGCAGTGGGACGATAAAAAAAGCTATAATTATTATTTAAGGTTACTTAAAATGCTTTATTCTAAGTTTCAGAATCAACAAATAATTTAACCCATTGTGGGCAATAAAGAATATTTTTTCAAGTCACTCTACTACTTAAAAAATCTATTCAGCTTTTTATTTTTCCGACATTATGAGTCACACAATTTTTTGCGTATAAAGTCTCTTTGAAATGTGGCATACACTTGCTATTAAAAGGCCCTTGACCTTAAACCAAGGCCACTAATAATAAACCTGAGTCTAGAAAACAGATTAATATCTTTGACACCTGTCAGCTATTAAGTGGAACTAATAAACGATCTAATTGGTGTAAGGCAATAGCCTCAAAAGCTGGTAATTTTGCTACCCTTTGCGGCAATGAAAAACACACAAATGTAAAAAATTAATAAGCATTTTATTCAAAGTAGGTTGAAAACATCACTTTTCGAACGTCAAAATTACATGAGATAGTCCCAAAAACGCCCGCCCTTCACCACTTCCTATGTGATTTTGCTGGGAAGAAAAAGTGACGCAACAAACTCCATATTTCTTCTAGGCTACTTAATCTAAGTAACAGTAGGTAACAAACTGTGTGCGAAAATTCCTAAAAAGTTCACGATATTGCAATATCAGGGACCCACCAATTTAATTTACCTTCCGAAACACGGAAGAATTCGTCATTACAAGACCGGTAACCCATCCACAGGGTCGACCGCGCCAAGTGTTGCTTAACCTTATGATCGGACGATCACGAGCTCTTTTAACGGCCGTTCTCAATAACCTACCTCTCTGTGGATTTGCTTACTAGAGATAGGAATTTGACATTACTTGTATGATGCTTATGTCAAAATTCTATCTCTAGTAAACAAATCCAGAGATAGACAGAATATTGAATTCCACCGTTAGCAAATTAAAATTATAAAATCGGCCACCCCTTTATAACCATAAGGTAGTAGGTAGATTTATGTGTGGGCATCATAAACACCTACTTTTGCTCATAAAAGTCTTTCAACCAAGATCGTAAAAACCCTGTCAGCAGTTGAGATTAGCCCTAATGGTATAATAATGAGTTTTCACCTGCACTTAAAGTATGGTTGTAAACTGGACATAAATATTTTTAGACTAGCTAAAGTACTGCGGGTTTGTTTGCTTACATTTACTAATGAATTACTGACATACATTTTAAGGAAAGACTGACAAAAAATACTAGAAAGTCTAAAAAAGGTTTAAAGGTGGCGTTTATTTTTTTTTTTGCAATCAGAAAGCTAAAAAATAATAGTCTTTATCACAGAAGCCGTAAATTCTTACTATTATATTACCATTATTTAAGAAAAAAAATAACGTATAAAGATAAAAACTACAAGAAAAGTTTCCAAAACCATTAATCATGAAAACTTTTGCCGCTCATTAAATACACCACAAATTCGACCATTTCAACGTAACAGGCTCTCAGCTATTACTGAAATACATATAAACAAAACAGACGCAGTAATTAGGGGTCCCTTTGGAAACGGCTCAAGCGAAAACCCACCCTAACCTTCTAACCATAAGGTTGAATTTTAGATGGTGAGATGTTCCCAATTATTCAGGACCACAGGTGGTGGTTCGTACTAATTTGCGGTAACGTAGCCGTTTGTACAAAGCCTATCTATGTCTTGATTTATGTCAGAAGTTAAGCTGAGTAAATCTGTTGCTTTGATTTGGTATGCTAAATTGTTTTGGGTTGTTTTGTAATTCAGAAAAAGCTTGCGTTAAATCAATCTCATCTCATAGGAGGCTAAACTGCCGAAGACATCTCTAGCCGAAGAGTTCGAACGACAGTTTATTTTGAAAGTAATTGTAAATCCGATATTTTAATCGGTCTAATATTGGCCGGTAATATGAGGACTAATATTCATCTCAATCCTAATTTACGAGCCCGATCAAACTATCGGCCATTCGATTATAATAATTTTGTCTCCAAAATGCAAACGATGCAAAAAGTCCAACTGTTTCTGAAATATTTTACGGTGAGTTGCACCATACAACTATAACGTTAAAAACAGTTGTTAAATCACCGATTTGACTGACCAATGGGCGGCCATTTCAGTGCTGGTTATGATTTCGTTATTGTTACAGTTAAATGGTACCCTCACCCTAACGTTTAAAATAATATGTGCTTTTGTAGAAAATTACATTTTCTATCATTCATTTCTTCTTCTGAGCAATACTATATTCTTATGGATTCTTTATTTTTACTTTTACCTTTTCTAATGTTAAAATATCATTAGGAAATATTCTGGAATTAAAGGTTCGCCAAAATAGTGAACCTTACAAGACCAAAGCCATTAAATGGACCTTAAACACAAATATTCTTAGCCACAATTTCAGATAATAAATCATGATTAAAACCTAAATACGTTCAGAAAATCGGGACGAAGTTAAGTTTAAAATTAACTGAAATATTGCCTAAGTTCTGGTGGAAAGCAATTAAGGCCGTCCCTGGATATAATCTTCGGGCCACCTCTGTGGAACTTGGACGAATTTTCTCTGCTTACAAACGTTGCCTAATTAATGAATATGTCACGTTTGCGGTGGCTAACTTAAGTTTATCAGAATTATTGGTAAATAATTTTTTTAGTGGGACTTTTATCTTTTGTGATAATTAATGTGTAACTTAAGGACTAAGAATTCGACTTCTCTTTAATATTAAGTCTTGATTAATCTATACTAATATTATAAAGCTGAAGAGTTTGTTTGTGTATTTGAACGCGCTAATCTCAGGAACAACTGGACCGATTTGAAAAATTCTTTCAGTGTTACATAGCCCATTTATCGAGAAAGGCTATAGGCTTTTAATCCGGGTGCACCCAGTAGTTTCCGCGGAACGCGGGTGAATCCGCTGGCAGTAGCTAGTTAATTTCATAAAAAAATCCATAATCAACTATCGCATAGTTACACTACCGTGCCTCGGAGTGCACGCAAAGCCGACATCCCCTAAAGTGTGATAGTTCGGACAAAGAGAAATGATGCCTGTTAGCATCCATAGTACCGAGTAGAAAAACCTGAAAAATGAGAAATATTAGACAACATCCCGACCTTGGAACTCGACACTCAACCCTTTCTATACCCATTACAATAAAAATTAAAACCGTATAAAATAGAAATTTCACACAAAACAATATCATATTCTGTTCGCCAGTACATAATAGGACTTCGTGATATTTAAGACCTTACTCGACGTATCAGTTTACAATATGAAACCACAAAATGTACAGATGAGCGCAGAAGGCTTATACCGAGGTGCCGCTGCCTGAAATACAGGTACCTATTGCCTCAAAAAAATTTTTAATTCACTTTCTTTTTTTTTATTTATTTCACTTTTGAGCAACGGTGTACTTGTAGCTACTAAATTATTGCGTATAGATATACCTATTTATTGTAGGCAGTGATATTCATTAAATAGAATTTTTGTATTATCTGATTTGAAGTTAAGCAAAGTCTGACGCGGTCAGTCCCTGGATAGGTGACCATCTGACCATGAAAAGTTTTTCAGTATTTCGCAAAGCACGTTAAAGTGGGGCCAGGCTGTTATTTGATTTTTTTTGGCAATCGTTACGGGTATTCAGAAGCCACAAAGTCTAATAACCAGTCCTACCAAGGGATATCGGGTTGCCCAGGTAACTGGGTTGTGGAGATAGCCAGTTGCTCCATGTAAAACACTGGTACGTGAATCCAGTTAGACTGGAAACCGACCCCAACATCGTTGGGAAAAGGCTATACGTACAGACAACAGCATATCAAGTTACCACAATCAGGGTCACGAAGTGGCTCCTGACTTTGTCATATAATGAAACTGAAGACTTACTGCAAATATCCATCGCTTAATTTAGCTAATAATAGTAATTAGTCCATAATTGCATTGGTTCAAACGTACATAAGCACAAGTTCTTTTAATGTAATATACACACAAACACAAACACAACACACACACACATACACACACAAACTCACGCGCACACACACATCCATAGGCACGAGTAAATAGGCCACACCATTTGGTGCACCATCTAATAATGAATAAAATTATTGTTATCTTGCTCGCTTTACAACTACTGTTACATGTTTAAATTAAAACCGAGGACGCTGGCACCCTAAACACAAGTTAAATCTTACATGGGGTGCCAGAGCTCATCGAAAATACGTCATTTTTAATTGTATCTTGTATGTTGTTTTTGCTCTGTACAATTTAAAGTGAATAAAATAGTTTTTATTATTATTATTTTATTACAATCTGTCAAATTTCTGCAATAGATTTTCAACCTTATCACAATGGCAATGTTCGGTTGATGTTCGTTTGGTAAAATTTGACAGATTCGTATACGTTGACCTGCTGTCGTCTGGACATTTAAGAAGCTTCTGAACTATATTTAAATGAACTTAAAAAGTAAATTACCCTTTCAAATATTACACATACACATATTAAGTAACAAAATTATCTCATATTCATAAAACATTTTACGGTACATTAAAACTTTTTGATAGAATTTCAATATAAATTGAAGCCTACACATATTTCAAGTTGAAACATAATTTCTTGTTGAAATACTTTCACTGTGTACCGAACAGTTTGGTTAGACATGTTATGACACGCGGGTATCGCTAACTTTATTGTGTGAGTGAAGGTTACAAGGCAAACAAAGTGTAGCGATTGCAAATAAATACTACTCTAATTTTTTTTCTAAAGTTATATTTTTGCTATGACAGGAATAAATCACGGGAAATGCGTAGTTGTTCGTCACTTGTTCTTGTATTAACAGCTCATTTTTAGACGTTTTGTCTATGCCTGAAATTGATATTTAAAGCGACACCTCGTATATCAGTGTAGTAACGACTGCAAAATGATCTATCGGTTAAACATATTTTGAAACCAGCATCAAAAAGAAACTGCTTCTCGTACCAGAATAAGAGTAGCCCAAGTTACTCTTTGTTTCATCAGCTATCCGCGTGTGAAACACCCATCTCAATTGGCTCAACTATTCCTGAGATTACCCAGAACAGCCAAACACAAAATTTTAAAACTATCGTCAATTTTCCACTTTGAAAAACCGTAGTACCTAGCTACTTAAGTATGTGACGTATTTCACTATCAAAAAAAAGCAACCAACACTATTAACCCACCCCTGGGGTGAACGTTTACATAAATCAATGGGGCGCACTATTTATTGAGCTCATATCAAAATTTATTGGCTTCACTAAATATAATAAGTGGTCGGTAAAATCGCGATGTGTACTCGCTTGCGCCCCGGAGAGATTTGTAATGACTTTTACGTGAAAAGATAGTGAAATTGCCTGTTTTTGGAGAAAAAAATTACAGTTTTGTATGGTAGGGTAGTAAATAATAATTTGTATTGTTTATTTCGGTTAACTGCCTCGTTGGTCTGGTTGTCGCATAGACGACTGCTGAGCACGAGGTCTCGGGTTCGATTCCCGGGACGGGCCGAAATCGCTTTGTGGGTTTTAGAAACTTTCACAAAGCAGCCCGGAGTTGGAAGTTGGTGATTGATACACCCGTGCATCGGAGAGCACGTTAATGTCGGTCCTGCGCCTGATCTCTCACCGGTCGTTTCGGATTGCCGTCCCATCGGGTTATGAGAGTGAGGGAATAGGAGGGAGTGCACCTGTATCTGCGCAAATGCTTGTGCACTATAATATGTCCTGCGCAGCTGGCCGATCTCCTTATATGAGAACAGCCGCCGTGGCCGATAATCGGCTAGGAGGCCATCATCATTATTCGGTGAAAATGTGTTATCTCATGAAAACGGGTGAGGCATGCTTGTGTGGTCAATGTATAGACACCAGCAGGCCAATCTACCCAAATTTTACCAATTGAATACCACTTTTGTTATACAATTGAAAATCAATTGAAGTTTGACAGATTGAGGTAGGTCGATGAGCTAGCATCTGTACACACAAACATTTTTAGGGTTCCGTACCTAAAGAGTAAAACGGGACCCTATTACTAAGACTTCGTTGTCTGTCTGTCTCCAGGCTGTATCTCATAAAGCGTGATAGCTATGAAACTTTCACAAATTATGTATTTCCGTTGTCGTTTTAGCAACAAATACTAAAAATTAAAAAAAATATATTATATATATTAATCTCCATACAATAAACGTATGTAACCGCAAATTATAACTTTGTTATTCATATATTTGTATGAAAAACAAAGTTATTTTTTGCTGCCGAAAAATTATTTGTATTTTTGCTAGTTGTAGGTAATATATACGTTCATTTTTCGTAGATCATGGTACAGAACCCTTCGTGCACGAATCCAACTCGCACTTGGCCGGTTTTTTATTTATTTATGAATCAGAAGAAAATTTGTATTAAGATTTTTTGTCAATTACATTTCAACCACAACATTTAATGATCATTATTTTCAAGCACCGAAACTATCGTCAATTCATTAATATTATTCAGAACAACGAATATTTACCACAATTTAATATTGCGATTCATAATGACTGCGGTTAAATACCGACCACATACCTAAACTTATCATGCCGTCCAAATTCCCTGAAATACACTGAAATTCAGAAATGCTTAATAAGAGAGGATATTTAATTATTCAAAATAGGTATTATGCAGTGCTTATTAATTCCGTGTATTTTGTTGCTGACGCTACTTCTCATTACCGCAGGTAGTTCGGTTATAATGAATTTATGGGGAGTATATAATATTTATGTATTATGTACTTGGTATATATAGGCTTTTGAGTAGGTACTCACCTTTACTGTTGGAATTGAAAATCATAGTTTATTGTTATATACGTAGAATATAAATAGACATGGAAAAACAACTTGGAAAAAAACTTTTGCGAAAAATGGATATAGATTATAATCTATAATATAAAAATGAATCGCTAAATGTGTTGGTAAGCGCATAACTCAAGAACGGCTGGACCGATCGGGCTTATTTTGGTCTTAAAATGTTTGTACAGATCGAGGGAAGGTTTTTATATAAAAAAAAACAGGATCCGCGTACGAAGTTGCGGGCAGAAGCTAGTCTTCTTTTATATAAAAATGAATCGCTAAATGTGTTGGTAAGCGCATAACTCAAGAACGGCTGGACCGATCGGGCTTATTTTGGTCTTAAAATGTTTGTACAGATCGAGGGAAGGTTTTTATATAAAAAAAAACAGGATCCGCGTACGAAGTCGCGGGCAGAAGCTAGTAATTAATAAATTAGTTAAGTAATAAAAAACTACTTAGTTCATAAAACAAAAAAATATATATATGTGCGGTTTCATTAAGTACTTTTTTGGAATTTCAGTAAAAAAATTGCAAAAATTTTAATTGACGTTAGGTTTAGGTATAATTAAGTAACAGCAGTAAAATCTACGTCGTACGTACGTAAAATCTCAAGAATATAATTTACCAAAAAGCTTGCTGCTTATAAATAGAACAAAAATAGTACCAAAGTTTTTATTCCTATCGAGAAAATAAGGAAAACATGAGACCTCTAAAAATAGAGAGATATCAGGATTCATATCGAGCTACGTCAAATTAAGTCTAGAGTAGTACTTGTACAATAAAAATATACCAAGAAAAGATCCCAAAAAAATCTTAATTTCACTAGAAAAACAGATATTCCATTTACTATTTCAAAGCCGCGCGGATCGATCGATCATAAGGTTTAGCAACGTTTGGCGCGGTCGGTGCATGGACGGGTCACCATCTTGTCATAACGAGTTCTTCCGTGTTTCCGAACGCACGATAATCTGGTAGGTCCCGGATGTCATTCGACCATCTTTGACAGTTGGTACGGGTAGTCAGAAGCCAGAAATTCTGACCACCTTACCAAAGGGTATCGGTTTCGCCGGGTAACTGGGTTGATGAGGTCAGATATGCAGTCACTCCATGTAAAATAATGGGACTCATCTACATCTGGTTAGACTGGAAGCTGATCTCAACATAGTTTGAAAAAGGATACGCAGATGATGATAATAGTGAAACTGATATTAATAGCCTTAAAGTACTTGCACAAAATTTTCTAAAACATGTTATCTTTTTAGGGTTCATAAACGTGTGAAACCCCAAATTATAAGTTTGTTATTCGGACATTTGTATGAAAAACAAAGTTATTTTTTGCGGTCCGAAAAATGTTTGTATTTTGGCTAGTTGTAGGTAATCGATACCTTCATTTTTCATATACCTATGATGGTAAGGAACCCTTCATGCGCGAGTCCAACTCGCATTTGGCCGGTCTTTTAGTTAGACCATTCTATACTCGTATATCTGTAGCAAATTCATTCTACAAAATTCCTCCCCTCCCCCAATCCGAAACTCAGAACTCAATTTTATGCAAAATACCGTCCCTAAATTGGCAAAGCAAATTATTTCGCTTGAAATATACCAGTTTAGGGAAGTCCCGACTCCTGTTATCATATGAAGGACAGGTAATCAATCCTTCTGTGTGTGCAAATTACACCGTCAGGTTCAGGTATGATCAGGTTATTGGCAAATCAGTTGGTAGGCGTTCGGTTATATGGACGTTTGTAAAGAGCATGTTTTAGTACTTCAGGGCACAAATTGTCTGCCAAATTAATTTAATTTTTGAAAAACTTTATGTAGTTTCTAGCTGCCTACAGCGGTTTCATCCGCTTTCCGAGGGAACTACTTCTTGCACCCGGATAAAAAGTAGCTTATATGGTTTTCTTGTGTATAGTTAAGTTTCATCCAAGTCTATTTGTTAGTTTTTGCATGAGAGGGGAACAAAAATATTTCATACATTCGAACTTTTGCTTTAATAACACCAATAGTATTTGGTAGGTCATGTTTGAGGTGGCAAATCTGTCAATCTAAGCAATTCAGTATTTTTAACTTTTGCTTTGATTTGTTAGTCATACTATTGTCTAAAGTCTGGATATATTGAGTCCACTATAATATATTCTTAACCAGAAGTGACGAAGACAAAACGGTTGCTTCTAAACCCTGGATACGGTCATTCCTAACCGTATTTTCTCCTAGATTTAATACAACAATCTTCAAAGAGACATTAACTAATACAATACTGCAGAAGTCGCGGAGATTATCGCACAAACAGACATCTAAACTAAAGTGGAAGGAATTTCGCTGCGTGAGTTCTGACACAGATTGCGAGCCGACGTGACAGGTGTCTCCGTGGGTTGGCATTGACGCAATCTCCTTGATGCTTGCCTTCTAATATTCTCTAAGTTCATTGCGGAAAATATTCTTGTTTTTTATGGTGGGAGTTTAAGATTTATTAAAGTTTTAGCTGGTAAAAAACAACGGTTTCTTCACATAACATTACTGTTCTATTTAAGTTTGTTATAAATAACCTAAGTTTTTGCATGACAGATGGTAAAATGTGCCTGGGACTAATCCATTATATAACTTACTAGCCGTTTTCCCGCGGTTTCACTCGCATCCCGTGGGAATTACTGCCCGTACCCGGATAAAATAAAGCCTATGTCACTCGTGGATAATGTAACTTTCGAATGGTGAAAGAATTTTTTAAATCGGTCCAGTAGTTTTTGAGCCTATTCATTACAACCAAACAAACAAACAAAGTTTTCCTCTTATTAGTATAGATGTACAGACGACAGCAGGTCAACGTATACGAATCTGTCAAATTTTACCAATCGAACATCAACCTACCTCCATTGTGATAAGGTTGAAAATCCATTGCAGAAATTTGACAGATTGTGGTAACTTGATGTGCCGTTGTCTGTACCTACATTCAATGCAAATAAAAGTATTCTATTCTATTATATTCTCGTGTAAAGTTTATATTGTAATCAAATTAATAGTAGCATTAACAGTATGGATTAACAAAAAGCCCTTGAATTTGCACAAGTTTTAAGTTACAAATTAATAAATTCCTCACAAAATATTAATTACAACATATAAGTTCATGTTCCAATATAACTTAGAAATCTTAAAATGATACAAATTGGTACAACTACTGAAATTGGGGATATAAAAAGGGGCAAAATAACTCCCTTGAAATTCAACTGAAACTTCAATAATACAGCGATTCAATGTACGAATGGTTCCAATAAACAATTCTCACAACACATTCGGTACTTCCCAGATTATCACGTACGTACCTACCGGAGTTTACACGCGTCCCGGGTGAACTCTCTATACCCGTTCAAAATATACCCTATGTTACTCGGAAACAGTCAAGCTTCCTAACTGTGAAAGAATTTTTCAAATCAGTTCAGTAGTTTCGCAACCTTCACGGTCTTGTTCAAAAAACATAAACACACGTTCAACACGTGTTTTAAAAAGAACTCCAAATAAAATTTTCTTAGGATACAAACAAATAAATAAATAAACAACGAACAAAAAAAATATCTCAAAAAAAATATATATCGAAAGAGGTGAAATTACTCCCTTAAAATGTACCTGAAAATTCAGCAAACAACTAATCAATTAACGAATCATTCCAGATTTCTATCACAACACTCGACACACTACTTCTAAGATCTACACGTATGACACATTAGTCACAAAGCAGTATTCGGTCGGAGTAGCGTCGAACTTATACACCAATCAAATTTAACTCACGAACGTATTGGTATTTCCCAGTAATTACTGTTTAAGTCTTAGGAAATAATTACAGTTTTGTTCAGGGGAAACTACGGTAAGATTCTCACTAACTGCAGAATTCAATATTCTGTCTATCTCCGGATTGCTTACTAAAGATAGGAATTTGACATTACTTGTATGGGGCTAATGTCAAAATTCTATCTCTAGTAAGCAAGTCCAGAGATGGTTAGGTTATTGGGAACGGCCGTTAATAGAATGTGGATCAGAGTGCTGATTCCGAGTTTTCCAAGTTTACGTTCTCGATACGTAATTATTACTCAGCTAAATTAAAGAGACGTATGTTACATCACTTGATATGAATGTTTCCCTTTCATTAAATTTTCCGGTTAATATCGTTTGCTTTAGCGTGAGTAAGCGCGTTTATAATACGACCAAAAGCCGATGACAGATTTATTAAATGAACAGTTCTAAAAATAAATGCTACGTAATTAAGTTGTATGTTAATTTACGCATCGAAAAAGTTAATTTGCAAAACTCGGAATAAGCACTCAGGGGTAAGCGGCTGAACGAATATTAATGAAACTCTGAACTGATGAAAACTGCTTAGCTTATGTTGGGGTCGGCTCAGTGTTATAGCTTAAACATCATTTTTTTTATACGGGAACGGGAATAAAATACCTCGGAACGCAAGTGAGATCGCGCGAACAGATTCGACTTCTTCTATCTAAATCGTCTACATTGTTGGGAAGATACACTATCCGCGATTAACATAAGCTATATTTTACCTTGACACAGTCACAAAAACCAGTTATTTATAAAAAGACCCTCAAAAATAGTTCCCTGACAGACGCAAAAAATCTGTGTCACACTATGACATCAGTTTTCTAAGAAACCTGTCGATATCAGAGAGGAAGCTGCTGCCGAGGTTGAAGCGGCTTATATCAGATCTAGAGGCAACCTAGATTCTAGACTAGATATTTCTATGCCTGAATAATATAGGCATAAGTATAAATAATGAAAAAAAAATAAGTTAAATATTTGAAACTCGATAAATGAACAATCTGACATTGAACGATTTTTTCAAATCGGACCAGTAGTTCCTGAGATTAGCGCGTTCGAGCAATCAAACTCTTGAGCTTTACAATTTAGGTAAAGATTCGCGATAACCTCAAAACTACAGAACACATCATTATGGAGTTTCCATCAACATTTATAGTGATTTATAGGCAAAGAAGCAAGGAACAATCTGTTTGATAGTTATGAATTTCAATAATCCCATTAAAAGTAGACATATACATCATCATAAACGTAGAGATCATTAAATATGAAGTTTTTAACTAAAATAATATGTCCATTGTCGACTTATGTCACTTTACTTCCAAACTTCAACTTTCAACAATAGACGAGCTATCCGTGAGACAGCATCACATGTTGTCAGGCTTTTAAAATTATTGGACACCATACCAGACCTTATTTCGTTAGCAATAAGCATCAAATTCGCGTGGTTATTATTTTAATTCCAGCACTGATTTGAAGTGTTACTGTAATAACATGGATTTTGTATGAGATTTTATGTAATACTGAGTTTCTGGAAAAAAATGTGCACTATAGTTTGTGTCTGCAATGTGATTTCGTGTTTTATTGTTATGCAACACAAAAAATAGTTTATTTTTAACCGACTTCCTCAAAAAGGAGAAGGTTCTAAATTGGTTGTTTGATTTTGTAGAAAAAACCTTCAATTTTTTTACTGACAATTATTTTGTCTGCTTAAAAATAAGATGTATTAAGTATCTTAAAGATAGGCAGTTGCTGCTAAAACACTAATACCTATTTTTGTTTTTTTTTTTTCTTTCGGAAAATAATATTAACAATGGGTTTCATCCTATAAATTATTTCTTTTTTCAAAATGGATCTACCCTGGCCTAATAAAACAAAGTACCCCCAATCATTCAAATTACCCACAAATAGAATTATAGAGATATCTTATTCAGTCTCAATCAATATTCCCCTTGAACCGATGGGACTACAAAATTCATAGCTATCGATTCGTTTGATGGGCTTCTCAGAAAGCTAATAGCTGACCAATTTTCATAGGGAAGTAGATAGGTTTTCAACTAGTTCATGACACAATATTCGTAGAATATTATGTTAATTATAATATAATATTCTGATTGAAAGAGAATCTTGTGTCGTCAAAAAAATTAAGCATAGAAAGGATAAGCATTGATTTCCAACGGGGCTGGTCGCATTTGCCAGCCTTTTGAGCACGCTCCCAGTCGACAGCGATGGGGAAGTATTTTTTGTTGCTTTTTAGGGTTCCGTACCCAAAGGGTAAAACGGGACCCTATTACTAAGACTCCGTTGTGTGTCTGTCTGTCTCCGGGCTTTATATCATAAGTCGTGATAGCTAGAAAGCTGAAATTTTCACAAATGATATATTTCCGTTGCCGTTATAACAACAAATACAAAAAATTAAAGAAAGAATGTAGTGGGGTCCCCACACAATAAACGCCTGAAACCACAAATTATAACTTTGTTATTCATATATTTGTATGAAAAACAAAGTATTTTTTTGCTGCCCGAAAAATGTTAGTATTTTGGCTAGTTGTAGGTAATAATCATATTTATATATCATCAATTACTATATCTGCTTTGTCGACTTTCGCAAGGCCTTCGACACCGTAAAATGGCAAAAGCTATGGGACGTACTCACTCTCATGGGAGTACCTAACCACCTAGTCTGTCTCATACGCCGCCTCTACGAGGATGGAACTGCGACTATTCGGAATAGATGACGTGGACTCGAAAAGTTTTCAGACAAGGGCTGGTGTCCGGCAAGGATGCATTCTCTCTCCACTCTTGTTCAACATCTATACGGAGTGTATTATGAGAATTGTCTTAGGTCCGGTTGTTCGTACATGACAGCGACGTAAAAGTTAAAATTTTACGCCTGTCAATTTTGACTACGGTAAAAAAAATTACGTTGGTTATCTTTGCATTCAGTTGCCCAAATATATTTTACGCGACGGTAAAATTAGACAAAGGTTAAAAGTGTTGGCAGTACAATTTCGTATATCTTCCCATAATTTTCGATGGGTAATATTTATTCGACTGTCAACAATGCGTTAGTTGTCATTGTTGTTTTGAAGGAAATATATTATTTTCATTTCAAAACATACGTTTTGATATCAATCGACATAAATTTTGGCTGTTACGGAAGAAAAATACCACTTTACTAACTCGTAGATGTGTTCGCCAGAATCCTGGCTAATAAATCAAAGTAAGTGCATATTATTTCTTAGCAACCACGGTGTTTTTAACATTGTCTCTTGGTGTGTAAAATAATTATTACGTATGCTTTGTTCCAGGGAAAGAGGATCTAACTTTACAAGCAATGAACTTGAATTGCTGAAAATAAACACATATTAATGTTCAAGAAAACTGATGCAGTTTCCCAAGCACAAAAAGAAAAAACTTGGTTCAACATACTTTAATATGCAATTTAACACCAGTAGCTACAGACACAGAACAGTAAAACAATTAAAATATAAATTTGATAATATGAAAAAGTTGCACGGAAAGTATGTGGTATCTTTTATGTGGTGGTGTTTTTATAATTACATGTAGAACATGTCTAGTTGATTCCCTAACACCATAATAGTGGCGGTAAGTCCCCTCTTTGACGAGTGGCTCGAGAGGAGTCATGGCGCCCTCACTTTCCGCATGATACAGATTCTCACCAGACACGGTTGTTTCGGGAGGTACCTGCATCGCATCGGGACGCCGTCGCCTCCTACTGCGAAGCAGTTATGCTAGAGCAGGACACGGCGGAGCGATTACAAATTCGCACCGCTCAANCTTTGACGAGTGGCTCGAGAGGAGTCATGGCGCCCTCACTTTCCGCATGATACAGATTCTCACCAGACACGGTTGTTTCGGGAGGTACCTGCATCGCATCGGGACGCCGTCGCCTCCTACTGCGAAGCAGTTATGCTAGAGCAGGACACGGCGGAGCGATTACAAATTCGCACCGCTCAACCCAGCCACTACAGCAGACGTGGAAGACAAAAATAAACGACCCGTGGTGACAAAATAAAAGAGTCTGATAAATAAATATATTATTTTTCATTTCATTCCATCCTCAGGTCAGCTCTAAAACTTCATTGGTTTGTAGTGTCATCAGTCTGCTGCTCACTAGGTACCGGGTTCGATTCCCGGGTCGGACCGAAATCACTTTTTGGGTTTTAGAAACTTTCACAAAAAAACAGGCAGTTAGTTATTCATACATCCGTGCATTGGAGAGCACGTTAATGTCGGTCCTGCACCTAATCTCTGTCCCGTCGTTTCAGATTTTCCATCCCATAGGGCTATGAGAGTGAGGGAATAGGGAGTGCACCTGTGTCATACGAGTTTGAGTTTGAGACGAGAATCTAATAAATTTACAAGCATTTTTCAACAAATTCCACGACACTCTCAAGCGAGCTCCAAAATCTATTTCCTCGCATAAATAAAAATCAGTTCATGGACGAAAATTTCTTTCGTCTTTGTCGGACTACATGTCTAAATACAAATTCTTCATCAGAAGAACTATCTTCATTATTTAAATCCAAAACAAAATCCCTGTGATCCCATTTTAAACAATAGTAAGACAATATTTTATTGATAAACTGAAATCTGTAAGAGTTAACTAAAGATTTTACTATCGTCAAAATTTTAACCGCCCTCACCCTGTCGGTTAGTTTAACCACTGTCAAATCTGGAATTTGACCTCTCGTTAAAGTAACCGCTACTCCAACAACGCTTTTAAAATTTGACATCGGTTAATTTTACTTTAACCAAAATTTAACCCTGAAGTTGACGTAACCGAGCTTCGAGCAACCGGGCCTTAG
>NWSH02000081.1:8065178-8097496 GCA_002382865.2 Heliothis virescens | reverse complement strand
AATTTTTCCAGATGAATTTACCTTAACTAAACTTCTGTCCTTATTTATCATGTGATCAAAGTCTGCAAACACAAAGGGTATCTCCGAACTCAATGGACAATAGCCTAAGCCGGCATTAAAATGAAATCAAATAGATATTTGAGATAACTCTAATATTATATTTTAGGTCCGTGATTTCCATTATTGTGTAGAAGATATAATATTAAAAGAGGCGCTTTGTTATATTTTTTAACTTAGCTTATGTGGGCTAATGCGAAAAACGTAGAATTAAGGGTTGTTTAAACTTTGTTGGTTTTTACTAGAGTGGACGCTTGTCTGGACATTTCAGTTTTAAAGTTTATATTCATGCGAAACAATTGATAATATACGTTATAAACGTAGGTATATCATTTATTTATTATTTATTATCTCACCAAACAATACCATTACAGGCTTACACCCAATGCGATAATGTGGTTTTATGATATTTAGAATACCTATAAAAAAATACAAACTAAAGAATTTAACTCCTGGATGCCCGCGTCATACCTATTATACATTAAGAATTTAAAATTCGTTCTAAAGTTATCTGTGAATGTTTTTCGAAACTACTCATTTATTGATACTGTGGTTACCTTAATAAATCAGCAACACTACACCAAACTCATTTTGAGCTTGACAGACACGTCAAATAACTTATTTTTGAAGCGCGGCAGGAAGATAACACGTCGTTCAGATGCTCGCGGTAAGGTAATCGAAATTCATTATTGAATCAACTTATTTGTCACAATAATTATACTTGTTTGTTACTAATAACATACCAACGGAACCAATAATAGATTATTTCTTCAAATAGTCATATTTATGGGCATTAGATCGAAAAACTTTATTGTTCATCTGGTATTACAATGGTTCTCAAAATGAAAATTTTCTCATTGTTATGTCGTATATATATGACATAGGTTCCCTCTTTCTACAGCCTTACGTGATAAAGAATTTTATTGTGACTCGAAGAATCGGACAAAAGATTCACTGATGCTGATCAGAATGAGGGACACTCTTATCCAAGACGAAGAATTCAGTACTTCGTCTTCCAGCTCCTCAGATGAGGCTATAGACTACAATCTTCTGTAATGGAGAGAAGGAGTCGACGCCGGAACCCCACCCGCCCATCTGGTCGTGGGGGGCCAACTAGAGGCACCCGAGGATATTCATGTCATGCAGCAGTTAATGTATAGTACAGAACGCCTATCTCTGACCCATGAAATAGTCAGTTTGAACCCTTTAGAACTCTCGTTTTACCAACCCAGTTACATAAAGTTGAGACTGACTTCACTTATTTACGTTTTAATCGGTTGATGAACATATTATGTGAAAAAACTATTTTGCATACCAAAATTATAATTATATTAATTAAGAAAAAATATTATAAAGAGTTATCCGATGGTGATAATAATAATAAATGCATATTAATTTAATAAACACTTAGTTTTTTTATTTGAAGTTGAATTCTAGTGTCATAAATATATGACTTATAGTAAAGTTCTAGTGTCCTGTACAGAACCTTTGTCATATATAAAAGACATAAGTAAAATCTAGGTATATAACACAATATTTTTTTTTGCATTTTTTTGGACATGTACGGACCTCCAATGTACCATATAACCTAAGTTTAAAAGAAAATCGAATATTTTTTTTTCTGGAATCCAGGAGGTTAAAACAAGGCTATATAAAGTTGAAGAGTCTGTTTGTTTTCATGCGCTAATCTCAGGAAAATCTGGCCCGATTTGAAAAATTATGTCAGAGCTTGATATCCTATCTATCGAGGAATAGCCCATTTATCAATGTAGGCTAAACGCTTCTTTTTAATCTAGATGTGCGAAGTAGTTCTCTCTAGACGCTGACCCTGAAACTTCTGGCGAAAGCTGGTAGTCCTAGACTAAAAAAAGTGTCTAACTCTGAAATGATTGACTTTGAGAAATAATGGTTTTAGAAACCTCAATCTAATTTTTAAAGACCTATCTCTAGATACCCCACAAGTATAGGTTAGATGATTTTTTTTTTTTTAGTTTCAGTTCCATGTATGGGAAGCCCCCCTCTAATATTATTATTTTTTATTTTTTGCATAAGAATCGTAAAGCGGTTAATGTAATACACCTACTTACAGAGTTTGAATTGTGTAGTCTTAATAGTTTCGGAATTAAGTGGCTGTGACATACGGCCAGACAGACAAACAGACAGACATGATGAATCTATAAGGGTTCCGTTTGTTGCCATTGGGCTACGGAACCCTAAAAAAAGATGGCAAATACATTCTCCACCATTTCCCACAAGAATCACGTGACAGTAAAAAAAAGCCCTCAATTTTTTAATTGATGACGTCATAGCAAAAATCCTTCACTACTGAAAACAATGATAGTTCCGAATCCACAACGTACTGAATACCATTGAAATTCAACTGAAGCCCTGATGCTGATTCGCTGAAGTTCCTATTGTTTTTCGTAATAAAGGGCACACAGTATTGTTGCGTCAAATCCAGATACGAGTGCCTTTGGTGAAATGAAAAATTGAGGGTTCAGGCGAATATTGGAAATGATCGTTAATTCGAAGCGGATTTTAGTTGAATTTGGTATCCTACGTATTTAAACAAGCTGTTGTTGTTTTTGTTGTAAAATTGTTTTTCTATTTTTATTTGTGAAATTATTAAGAATGCAAATGCTATCGTTTTCTCAAAATATAAGAACACAGTTGAATACCGAGGGGATTACTTCTCGCTTATAGATAAGAAGTAGTTTATGTTTAGGTACAAACGACAACAGGTCAACGTATACCAATCTGTCAAATTTTACCAATCGAACATTAACCTTCCACTATTGCGATAAGGTCGAAAATCTATCGCAGAAATTTGATAGATTGTGGTAACTTGATGTGCTGTTGTCTGTACTTAAGCAGACCGTTTTGTATTTGTTGTAAAATTATTTTTTCACTGGATTATTTTATTGTTATTTTTTAAGTAATTTAGCACGCATTTTGTTTTTTTCTCAAATAAAGGAAGACACTGGCGTCCCGAGGGGATTACTTCCCACACATAGATATAAAGTAGTCAGTATTTTATTCTGATACTTATCTAAACTGTAATAGGCCACAGCCACTACTGCCAAGTTTCTTATAAACTATTCAGTAATTTTTGCGTGACACATCAAGCAATCGTAGAAACTTTTGCGTCTATAATATCTGAAGGGTTTTTATAGCATTTCATTCAACAAATATATGTCTAACTAGTGCTGTATTTCAGCACATTATTAAAGAGAAAACAACCCAATAATTCACACGCTAACCACAATACTAATATTATGAAACTGTAGCTAAGTATCTCATGATGAGTCGGCGTGCCGTCACCAGATGAAATATCGATGTAAAGGAACAGTCGTCTATCAATTTATTTTATTCCTGACATATCTACTGTTAGCCACAAATAATGCTTTCATAGTTTCAGATATGTTCATTAATTTTATATTAATTAGGTTGAATTTGGATATTTAATTAATATTAGCGGTTTTCACCCGTGGGAACAACTATGCCCGGACAAAATATAGCTTATGTCACTCGGGGATAGTGTAGCTTCCCAACAGTGAAATAATTTTTCAAATCAGTTGAGTACCTACTTTCGGAGCCTTTTGGGTATAAACAAAAAATGTTTCGTCTTTATTATACAAGCTGTTGTTTTGCATCCTGGTCAAATTCAAGGACGTAGTTATGCTAATTATTCTCGACCCAAATCAACAATAAAATGAGTTTTTATTTTTACCGAATTCCGGCAGTGTATGTTAGCAGTATTTGAATGTGTGAGTAGCCTTATAACTGCGCTGCGCTTACACACAAACGCAAACGACACGGACTGACGAACAGATTGGTTTTATCTACGGTTATAAGGCTACTAACACATTCAAATACGGCTAGTATACACTGACGTATTTCGGTAAATAAAAAAAAAACGTTTTATTGTTGATTTGGGTCGAGAATTATTAGCATAACAAGGTACCTACGTCCTTAAATTTTACCAGGATGCAGAACAACAGCCTGAATTAGTAGGTTTACGTAGTAACTATTAAGTTACTTATGGTGTGCCAATTTTTTTATCGGGCTCATTAAATCAATATAGAGTTGAATGAAATTGCTCACATAACGATCTGGTATCAAAGGATCAGCCGGTATCAGATCGACTAAAAAGTTTGATTGAATTCACGATAACCTGCTAAATAAGCTGTCAGCGAACTATCCGGCTAACTATCGGCCGACAGTTTAGTAGATATGTTGTAGTCCAAATGATAAATTGTGCCTTATACATAATGTCCGGTCATTATGAAAAATGCTCAATCTGAGAGAGCAATTTAATAATAATCATTCCAATAATCAAATTGACCAGGCATTCTACATATTGTACTTCGCCCTTTGGGCAGGGTAATACGAACAAATTTAATTAGTAATTTTTCATTTTTATTGTTATTTAAAATAAACTAAATGTTTAACAATTTAAGTAATCAGTCAAATTTTTGTAAAGCTTGGAACGTCATTGAGGTAAATTCAGTTTTTTGCAGCAGGAATGATTTCTGTCACGGCTCCGGCGCTGCGGGGCTCCGGCGGTCCCACGCGAGTTTGTCGTCGCAGATAGGTTTAACGCTCACCACCGCAGCTTCGGCTTGCTGGCCGGCCCTGCCGGCCAGCCTCAGCCGCGGCGACGAGTGTTACAACCACCTGCTCCTCAACTCGCGGCCCGCCTCGCCTCTCCGCGCCTACGCGATTTTGAATTACACTCTAGGGGTAGGGCAGACAAGACTGCGTGGAGTCGGATTTACAGCAATTCGTTTCTGTTATTAAAACCTAACTTTCAGCTAATGTTCTAGGATATATATTTTTTGGACAATTCGCTTACAATGCAAAACTAAACACAAACAATAGCGCCCGTCGCACGAGCCGCATGCTGAATAGTGGTCTCTGACAGAGGCGGCTCGCCCTAAGGAGCGCTGGTGCAGTGAACTCCCTTTGAATTTTATTACTAATATCACTATTTGAAATCTGTTGTAACGAACTTCTGATAATACCAATTAAAAAAAAAAAACCTTTACATATTATCCATTCCATACAACATCATTTCATAGGTAACGCGCGAAGCGGAGCGCTCACGATTGCGCTCCAATGAAACAAGATTCAGTACATTGCCTAATACGAAATCCAACAGGAGTGAAAGAGACATTTCGCCATAGTCCTGCGCGTGAAACAGAAGATTTTCTATCGAAATATAGCCAATTTTGGAGCGCCGCTCACGCGACGTTGCCGGTCGGTTTATGTCGCCCGCGCGCGCCTGACAGCGATTGCGCGCGACGTTGCCACTCGTAAACAAACAATAATTGTCAACTTAGGTGCATGCGCGCGAATGTAATTAGGGATTTTTATAATTAATAATCTATTAACACATGTTGAAATACACTATAGACTGTTGTCTTATCAGTTTTTACAAGTGAGTGTTAAAATGGACAATTCAATCTGATCTTTTCAATTTCAAGTGAACACCCATACAAATTTCTCACGAGCCGCCTCTGGTCTCTGATTGGTCAAACCGTGTCACGCGTTCTTCCCTCCCCGCACCACGTCAAATTTAGCTTTATTATCAAATTGCCCAAATGTCATGTAGCAATATAATAATGCAATGTGATAAATAATGAAGTTTAGATAGTAATTAATCAGTCAGCCCGATAGAGCTAGACATTATTCATAATGCTCGCACATTATGAATAATGCCCACATTAATCACCTGGTCCATAACAGATACATAGCTATAGCTACCCATAGCCTCGCTTTGAGAACTAGCCTCGTGTATCCACCATTACCAAGTACAGTCAGCTTCAAAAGTAGCTAAACACCGTGTTGTCAATAACTTATCAGACAACTCATCTACTTTTTTAGGGTTCCGTACTCAAAAAGGTAAAACGGGACCCTATTACTAAAACTTCGTTGTCTGTCTGTCTGTCTCCAGGCTGTATTTCATAAACCGCGATAGCTAGAAAGCTGAAATTTTCACAAAGTATCTAGGTATTTTCCTTGCCGCTATAACAACAAATTCTAAAAATTTAAAAAATATATATAGGTATATTAAGGGGGGTCCCCATACAATAAACGTATGAAACCGCAAATTATAACTTTGTTACTCATATATTTGTATGAAAAACAAAGTTATAAATTGCAGTTTGTAAAAATGTTTGTATTTTGACTAGTGTAATAATATATAATGGTACGGAACCCGTCGTGCGCGAGTCCAACTCGCACTTGGCCGGTTTTTTGTAGGTTAGGATGTTAAGCAAATTTTGGCGTTTGTGTTAAGAAAAAATGATGATCCTAGACCTTGTTAGGCACTTTTAAAAATGTTGATTTGCTCAGCTACTTTTGACACTGACCGTATCAAATGTGTACCTACTTAATCCTCCTAAAATGGGTCTCAACTCATTGAATACAGTGGGCACAGTATTGAATTCGTGAATAAACACTTGTATGGACTATAGGAAAGGTTTCAATCTGCTGCTAGTTCGTGATCTGCACTTTAATGTAGGTTTCTGTCATTGTTGTAGTTTATATAGACGACAGTTTTGTTAGACATAGGTTCTTGGACCTTATTGGATATGGAGTGACAGAAAAATCTATGTAAAGAGTACATGCACCTAGTTACGTGAGTTGATAAGTGATGGGTATGTGTGTGTGTGTGTGTAAACTGCATTGATGTGGTTCTGTGTTTGACTTAGACCCACTTAAGTTATATGTAGGTAGGACCCACTTAAGTTGTACTTAGACCCACTTAAGTTATTAAAATTAAATCTGATTCAAAAGATTTCTTGACATATTCTATTCGTTTGGTTCAAATCAAAAGGAATTTTTGCAACGATTTTGAAGTGTGGCAGTTTCTCTAGTTCCAGTATCTCTAGTTTTAACTCCCGATACAGAACGAGGAGTGAGTTTGACTGCTAATACATGTCTATCTGTCTGACTGTGGCACTGTAGCTCTTTAATAAATGCACCGATTTGTTTTCACGGTACGGATTTTTTTAAGCTGGTGAGACTTACACACACCACACCAAGAACGAGAATACCCGAGATCAAAGCTGTTGAAACTCCATTTACTAGAAGAGCAGCTATCGCCCATGCAATCTCAACAATAGAGAAAACAGTTCCTACAATATAAAGCCGACCTCATCTAGTATAATGGGGATGGAATTCAATTGGCCAGCATGGTCCACTGCAATCGGCACGCTATCGCCACGTATCTACACAATAGCCTCATTGTCTATTCGGGCTATGCAATTAGATTTTATTAGTGTACTACATGCACTCTCCTTTTTGTTCGGGTTTTCGCTTCAATTTTGAATTTTCTCAGTTCATGCCGACGAGGAAGAGGCAATATTCGTCTTCCTATTATGATGAAGGAAAACTTCCAGAATAATGGGAGTATTGAGGTCGGTTTACACATTGCGATTTTCATGTTGCTTGCCTTTTTATGGCAGCAATATGCGACTTGCACTATGTAGGTAAACGTATCGGGCATTTCTTGTATTGTCAAGAGGGTTGCTTACTGGTCGCATACAAGATACGCACCGTGTAAACGGAACGTGCAATATAATTCTCAATTTTATCGAACCTTCATTCAACTTTCAGTGTGACCAGCCCGTAAATGAATTTATACCCTACTATACGTAAAACTACAGCGGCTTAGCAACCAGAACTTCGATCAGGAAGTTGTTCCCTCAGGATGCGTGTATAATATTTAATTTTGCTGTTATTTTCAAAATAACATGCTAATTTTGTTCACCCAACTAGGTTCAACATTCGAGAAATCCAATAACGCTTTGTTACATAATACTCGTATTATAGCTACAATCAGGGGTGTATTTACCCTTAGGCTAGAAGGGCTATAGCCCGGGGCGGCAGGCCATGAGGGGCGGCCGGCAGGGCGCCCTGGTAGCTTAGTTTGGACGTTTGCAAATTTTTTTAAAACGTAAAACTAGAACATCCCTGAGCCATCTTTTGTACATGTTTATTTCGTGTTGAAGAAAAAGAAAAAATTTGAAATTCTATTAAAGTAGGAAAGCCGCCCTTTGTGTTGTGCGTAGATTTCATGTCTCAAGAAATTTNTGTTACTCATATATTTGTATGAAAAACAAAGTTATAAATTGCAGTTTGTAAAAATGTTTGTATTTTGACTAGTGTAATAATATATAATGGTACGGAACCCGTCGTGCGCGAGTCCAACTCGCACTTGGCCGGTTTTTTGTAGGTTAGGATGTTAAGCAAATTTTGGCGTTTGTGTTAAGAAAAAATGATGATCCTAGACCTTGTTAGGCACTTTTAAAAATGTTGATTTGCTCAGCTACTTTTGACACTGACCGTATCAAATGTGTACCTACTTAATCCTCCTAAAATGGGTCTCAACTCATTGAATACAGTGGGCACAGTATTGAATTCGTGAATAAACACTTGTATGGACTATAGGAAAGGTTTCAATCTGCTGCTAGTTCGTGATCTGCACTTTAATGTAGGTTTCTGTCATTGTTGTAGTTTATATAGACGACAGTTTTGTTAGACATAGGTTCTTGGACCTTATTGGATATGGAGTGACAGAAAAATCTATGTAAAGAGTACATGCACCTAGTTACGTGAGTTGATAAGTGATGGGTATGTGTGTGTGTGTGTGTAAACTGCATTGATGTGGTTCTGTGTTTGACTTAGACCCACTTAAGTTATATGTAGGTAGGACCCACTTAAGTTGTACTTAGACCCACTTAAGTTATTAAAATTAAATCTGATTCAAAAGATTTCTTGACATATTCTATTCGTTTGGTTCAAATCAAAAGGAATTTTTGCAACGATTTTGAAGTGTGGCAGTTTCTCTAGTTCCAGTATCTCTAGTTTTAACTCCCGATACAGAACGAGGAGTGAGTTTGACTGCTAATACATGTCTATCTGTCTGACTGTGGCACTGTAGCTCTTTAATAAATGCACCGATTTGTTTTCACGGTACGGATTTTTTTAAGCTGGTGAGACTTACACACACCACACCAAGAACGAGAATACCCGAGATCAAAGCTGTTGAAACTCCATTTACTAGAAGAGCAGCTATCGCCCATGCAATCTCAACAATAGAGAAAACAGTTCCTACAATATAAAGCCGACCTCATCTAGTATAATGGGGATGGAATTCAATTGGCCAGCATGGTCCACTGCAATCGGCACGCTATCGCCACGTATCTACACAATAGCCTCATTGTCTATTCGGGCTATGCAATTAGATTTTATTAGTGTACTACATGCACTCTCCTTTTTGTTCGGGTTTTCGCTTCAATTTTGAATTTTCTCAGTTCATGCCGACGAGGAAGAGGCAATATTCGTCTTCCTATTATGATGAAGGAAAACTTCCAGAATAATGGGAGTATTGAGGTCGGTTTACACATTGCGATTTTCATGTTGCTTGCCTTTTTATGGCAGCAATATGCGACTTGCACTATGTAGGTAAACGTATCGGGCATTTCTTGTATTGTCAAGAGGGTTGCTTACTGGTCGCATACAAGATACGCACCGTGTAAACGGAACGTGCAATATAATTCTCAATTTTATCGAACCTTCATTCAACTTTCAGTGTGACCAGCCCGTAAATGAATTTATACCCTACTATACGTAAAACTACAGCGGCTTAGCAACCAGAACTTCGATCAGGAAGTTGTTCCCTCAGGATGCGTGTATAATATTTAATTTTGCTGTTATTTTCAAAATAACATGCTAATTTTGTTCACCCAACTAGGTTCAACATTCGAGAAATCCAATAACGCTTTGTTACATAATACTCGTATTATAGCTACAATCAGGGGTGTATTTACCCTTAGGCTAGAAGGGCTATAGCCCGGGGCGGCAGGCCATGAGGGGCGGCCGGCAGGGCGCCCTGGTAGCTTAGTTTGGACGTTTGCAAATTTTTTTAAAACGTAAAACTAGAACATCCCTGAGCCATCTTTTGTACATGTTTATTTCGTGTTGAAGAAAAAGAAAAAATTTGAAATTCTATTAAAGTAGGAAAGCCGCCCTTTGTGTTGTGCGTAGATTTCATGTCTCAAGAAATTTGAAATTCAATTAAAGTATTCAAGCCGCCCCTTGTCCTTTCCTGAACCGGTTAGAACCGTCAATTTTTTTCCGCCTCGGTTTTTTATGTCTGAAAAATCGCTTCGTGCAAGTGAAGGTAGGCGTCGGCCTCGCAGAAAAATTGTTACGTATTTATTTTCGTTCCGCCAATCATGTTTCATCCTCGAACTGATAAAAATTTTCGCGCTCGCTTCGCTCGCGCATTCATATTGCATATTTATCTTCACTTCATGCCTCCACAAATTAACTATAGTTTTAGTTAATTTGTTAAAATTAACCAAAACGGCAACTTCAGCATTCAACAAATCGCACTCACTCCGCTCGCGCCCTTTTCTTTTCAATGTTTACAAGCTGAAAAAAATATTTCGCATTCTTATTTTTTCCTATATAGGTATTTCTTGGCTTCATAAACTATACATTCTCAAATAAAATTATTAATTGTTACTTACTTACTTTTGTGCCCAGTGGGTTTATAGTATACAGTGTTGGTCACACTGTATAAACCCACCGGGCACAAAAGTTGGTGAGACCCTAGGGCAAACTTGATGTCGCCGACGTGCATATTTGGTCTAGCGCCGCCACTGCTTAGGCACATTGATATTTAGACATTATGAGATCACTGGCACAGCGTGTGGGAGTCAGAGCGGAGGCAAATGCCCTGGGTGGCACTTTTTAGGGGGCGGCATAATTTCACAAAAAATAATAAAATTACGTATTGTTAAATGTTGTCTCTTAAAAAGAAAAAAAATCGCGTTCGCTGCGCTCGCGCCTTTTCAATCCCCGACTTCTTTTTCCTTTTTTACCTTTTAGTCTTCCAATTAAAAAAAAAATACTAGAGAGACTCCAAACTAACAAAAAAAATTTTGGCTCCAAACTAACAAAAAAATTTCGCGCTCGAAGCCGAACATACGACGATGTAATAAAAGAATTTGTCAAAAATGTTGTCCACAGAAAAATGATGTAAAATATTAAATCTACATATTTTTTTTCTTTCATTCCTTGATGGGGCGGAAAGCTACAGGAGCCCGGGGCGCACAATCTTAAAATACGCCCCTGGCTACAATATGAAATCACTTGCAGGTCTATCCAGTTGACAAACGCAACCAAGTTGACTGATTATGGTAACGAGTCAATGAAACCAGCCTTTGGGAGTTAGTGTTCATTGGCAAGTTTACTATCACTGGGGGACTGTAGCTCTAACATAACTGTCTGAATGCGGAATTGATCAAACTAATCTAAACAACATGACAAGGAAAATAGATAACACAGCTACTCGATGGATTTTAACGAAACTTCATACAATTATTATGTATACTCCTGAGCTGGTTATAGTATACTTTTCATCACGCTCCCATCAATAGGAGCAGAGCAGTGAAGGAAAGTGTTCTGAAAACGGGAGAAGTTACTCCACGGGTTATTAGAATTTGACATCAGACGTTTCAGATCTTTGATTAAGACGACCCGTTGTCGCTGGCATAAGCGACATGATCCGCGTACGAAGTCGCTGGCAGAAGCTGGTCATTTAATGTGTAAGTTTATTGGAATATTACAAATCAAAAAAAGTTTCATGAATACTTAAAAAGCAACCTTTTTCGCACCTCCCTTACGACCTTTCCCAATCTAAGCCTTAAAAGTTCATTTGAAAGCACCTTCAAGCTTACAAGCGGCCTTTACCAAGGCAGTCCAGGATTGGCTGCCAACAAAAGGGCCTAAGTACCTACGTGCATATAGTCCCTAGTACCTGAATACTTTATTTGCTGCGCGTGATGTTTTCTAATCTAAGTTGGGTTATTCATGGCCCTTTTTATGGCTCTATGGGGGTAGGGCCAAAAGGGCCAATGGCTATGGGTGTTTGCAACGAGTTTTGTATTAGGATTTAGCTATTTTACCCGACACATAATTCTATGCATGGTGTGTTTGGTAAAATAGGCTACGATATTTAACGTGACTTTTATGCTAAGTTGAAATAAAGACATGTTGGTATCAATCTTAACAGATCTACTATCTACGGATCGGGGCCGCCTCATACACAAAGGGCTCCAGAAGGAACACGGTGGATTTAGTCAGTGTCTTACACTCTCTCACGCTGCACCCACAGCGGGAATTGGTCATTTGATGATTCCCCACCAAAAAAGAGTCACTACGTATCTACCTACTTAATGTAATAATTAAATTATTTTAGGTTTTTTGGGCACCTTTATGTGAAACATAAAAAAAAACCTTTATCACACAAAAACAAAACAAAGCTACCATCCAATTTAATCCAGTACAAAAAATCCGGAACACTAACTTGCATGTTTTACAAATCCAACCGTTTTGCAAGCGTATGTTGTGTTCATAAAATTGTTTGTACCACGAGTGCCTCTGCCGTACCCGCATAAAGTTCCGCGGGAATATAATAGCACTTGTATGTTGTAAGTGATGCGGTTTTGGTGATAAGCGACAGCGGGTACATGAGCGGTAGCGGGGTTTATGAATAGTTCATAGAAGATACAGACGCTAGCAGGTTAACCTAAGTGAATCTGTTATTACCAATGGAACTATTTTACTTCCAGTATTGTAATAAGGTTGAAAATCTATCAAGGACATTTTGCAGATTGTGGTAGGTTGATGGACTGACTCTGGAAAATAGAATGACTAGTTTACCGAATATAACAAGAAACTAAATTAAGTGATACAAATGCAATTTGTCAATCAGGTTCACTGTAGTTTGGCAAATTCATCAGTAACTTTTCCATGGTCCCTGTGTATGTACAGACTACAGCACATCAAGTTACCACAATCTGTCAAATTTCTGCAATCGATTTTCAACCTTATCACAACGGAGGTAGGTTAATGTTCGATTGGTAAAATTTGACAGATTCCTTTACGTTGACCTGCTGTTGTCTGTACGTATACACTGATGTACAGACGACAGCAGGTCATTTCTTCGTCACAATTTTCACCTTCTCTTTAACTTATGTATGTATGTTACATTACAAACCGCTAATCGCTACATCCTATCACCCTACTCTCACCCAATTACTAAGTCGTAACAAGATTCTGCAGAGCTCCAAACAGCAAGCTATAACATTTATCAGACAATGTTCGAACATAAGCCTCTTTTAAAACGAACCTATATTCAGAAAGCTTTTACGGGAAGCAAGGAAATTGTATTTCTTAAAGGAACCGTTTTATTGATATTGTACTTTTATTTATATTTGTTATGTGGCTATTCGGATTTATTTCAGGTTTTAAATGTTTAAGTAACGTTGTTTTGTTTTATGTATGTGAAGTTACTAAACGAAATTCCCCCTGTATAAAACATTTTTATCTCTTGCGAACTTATTCCGGGAAAGTAGAAAATAAGCTCCGTTAAAAAAAAACAAATTAATGTTTGGATAAATGATCCACTTGAAACCCCCTCTTTTTAAAATGTCCTGGCTCTGTATGCATGCAGACAATTTTGTAACCTGGAAAACATTTTGTGTGTGTTACTTGGTACAGTTGCTAGGCATCGAAGTTTTAATCAATTTGGCTAATATACAAAAAAGGCCAGTACAAACTCACTTCTGCCAGCGGTTTCACCAGCATCCCGTGGGAAACACTACGCGCACCCGGGTAAAAAGTAGCCTATAGCCTTCCTCGATAAATGGGCTACATAACACTGAAATCATTTTTCAAATCGGACAATCGGAGTAGTTTCTGAGATTAACGTGTTCAAGCAAACAAACAAACTCTTCAGCTTTATAATATTAGTATAGATTTATTTTGTTATTCGATTAAAGTTTATCTTTCGGCAACATCAAATCAAAGCTAACAAGCGCTCTGAAGAAATAACTCGGTGGGGCTAAAGCACTATCTCAATTTTTGAAGCCTTTCTTTTTAATCAAAATAGCGGTATCTCACAAAAAAGGTATAGCCGGTCTTAAATAAAAAAATAATGAGTCTACAATAAAACAAGATTAATTTACCAATCGTTATTTATTCCAAAAATAATACAAAATCAATAAAATAAGATTATTATTTATTATACTGTATAAAATTAATACATAAGAGGTGTGTTTTAACCTAATGGCACAACTTAAATAAACAAAAATATGTGCTGAGTAAATATTATCTTAACCTTTGGACGGAGATAATGTTAAAAAGAGTATACTATATTTACTTTAGTTTCTGAAAATATAACAGTACACCGAAGCCTAAGTATCACCGACCACGTAACCGTCCGATTTCTTGCAACAACTGTTAACTTTGTCAAATTTCTACGTGAAAACTGATGTTGACGTTGTCCGTGAATTAGAGCCCTGATGTATTTGAGTAGTTACGAAGTATGTTTGTATAGTTCGCGCCAAACTTAATGGCGCCTCGGAACATGTGCGAATGCGCGTACCTGTGCTTGGAAGTCAGTTGCAAGCCGCCACGAAGTTGGGCGAGTACTATAACTGAGTTATAAATTATTATAATTAGTAAAAGTTTAACTTGTATATTTAATGCAGATCTTTTTAAATGAAAGGAATACTCATTCCAAAACAGATACAAGAACTTGAAAAAATACTTTTCACCCCATATTTCAAAATAGGCAAAACACTTGATGTAGAGGATTTTGCACTTAATTATAATACAAGCAAGTTTGTTTCTTGCACAGCAAACATCTTTACATACATTGTTTAATAAAGGTAGTAATAAAAAATATCCCGTTGAATAATCTGGTGATGAGTTAAATACGTATAAGGTTAATCACGTTTACACATTTCATAATAACACATTTACAAAAATAATTACTTAAACATAATAAAATTGGACGGAGTTAATCACAACTTAAGTTTATGTTTACAACTTACTAACCTAACATTCAGCCTTCTAACAACTTATAAATTATTTGGGGGATATTAATAATACAGTTTTTAGCACTGACCTCTATTATACTACTGGACAGGCTGTTCCAAGCGTTCGACAGCATTTTTTTTGTGTCGCTTTGAAGCGCCACTAGCGAGTTTCCAGCGAACTAATTTTGTACATTTTTTTGAAAAAAATGATATTGACACTTTATGATGTATGATGTGGCTGATATGGACCAATAAGGGGCCACTGTTTTAGTACCACAGAAACTCGCTACCTCCGACGGCGCCAAATGGGGAAACAGGCCTAAAAAACCTTAACAGCAGCCAGTCCAGTGGTATTATAGAGGGCAGTGGTTTTTAGGATTTCAGGGTAATTATAATCTAGCGTAAAGAAAGTCTGAGCATTTGTTTATACCTACATTTAAATCGGCCATTGTCATTACTTGTCACCGTATAATAAAACAATTTTAATTTCGATAAAAATCTCCCTTGATAATGGATAGTTGAATATCCCACGTCTGGCAGTACTGACCTGTCAAACTAGTAGGTTCCTATTTTTTTTAACTACACAGATCGCTTGGCATGTCCTATAACCCGAACGAGTATATGTTATGGACTAGGTGATTAATGTGGACATTATTCATAATGTGCGAGCATTATGAATAATGTCTAGCTCTATTGGGCTAAGTGATTAATTACTATCTAAAACTCTTTTATATTGCTATATGACATTTGGGCAGTTTGATAATAAAGCAATTTGACGCGGTGCGGGGAGGAAGAACGCGTGACACGGTTTGACCAATCAGAGCCGCTATTCAGTTTGTGTTTAGTTTTGCATTGTAAGCGAATACGGACGAACGCGGATAGGTTTTAATTACGTAACTCATTGTCCAAAAAATATATATCGTAGAACATTAGCTGAAAGTTAGGTTTAATGACAGAAACGAATTGCTGTAAATCCGACTGCACGCAGTCTTGTCTGCCCTACCCCTAGAGTGTAATTCAAAATCGCGTAGGCGCGGAGGGTCGAGGCGGGCCGCGAGTTGAGGAGCAGGTGGTGAGCGTTAAACCTATTTGCGACGATAAACTCGCGTGGGACCGCCGGAGCCACGCAGCTCCGGAGCCGTGACAGAAATCATGCTAGCTGCAAAAAACTGAAACTTCCACAATGACAAAACAATGACGTTCCAAGCTTTACAAAATCTGACTGATTATTTAAATAGTTAAACATTTAGTTTATTTTAAGTAACAATAAAAATGAAAAATTACTGATCAAAGGACAATGGGCGTTTTGGTACCCCCGTCCAACAGTGTTGATTGTAGTACCATTACGTAGGTCTTGGCAAGGCAAAAAATGTTTACTATGGCGACTAGTCTCAAATCCTTGTCCAATTTGCGTGACGTCGACTAATATAACGTGCAATGATCGCTAAGTCATCAACGTAGATGCAGTTCTTAAATTCAAACTATATCGAATAAAATCCGATAAGAGTAAAAAAACAGGAATTGGGTCCATTTTAGACCGTTTGCCTACCTATGAGACTACGGAAACCTTTGCAGCTCATGCACAACTATGCACATGTATTTGATGAAAGCCTTTCAGTAGGTATATAAAACCTATTATGTAGATGTTTAGAGTTGAACACTCTGTTGTGCTCCTCTTAATGTAGGAGAGGTGGGTATTGATGATTTCCTTCCAAAAAAAAAACAGAAACATATAATGATGTGTACGTTTGAACTATTGTCAAATCGGTTGAAGATGGTGTAACTGCAGTTTGACTCCATGGTCTATTGAAAACCTTAAGATTATGATAAAGTGTATATTAATGATTAAAAGATGTCTATTAACTGACTTTAAAGTGATTATTTTCGTGACATATTCCTTATAATTCATTTGTGTATTTAGATGACATGCTTACTTTTTTGTCGAATCAATTTCAATGATTACACGGATCGGACAACTAATTGAGACAAGCCCCATAGTTTTTATGATTCTTCACGTAAATACGTTTCTAATGATGTATCACACATTACTGTTAGAGGTGGTACCAAATCTCATACAACTTGCCCATTGTCCTTTGTTTGTATTACTCTGCCCAAAGGGCGATGTACAATATGTAGAATGCCCGGTCAATTAGATTATTTGAATGGTTATTATTAAACTGCTCTCTCAGATTGGGCGTTTTTCATAATGACCGGGCATTATGTATAATGCAAAAATTATCATTTGGTCCACAACATATACACGCCAACTTCGGCTAGTGTGAAAAATACATTCATGCAAAAACTTTGTGCGATAGTACGGTTTGTCTTTTACATTACAAATGCAAGTATTTTGTATGTATTTTATAGCAAAATATATAGAGAAAATATCAACGTTTAACACATTATATATAACTCAATTTACAATCTTTTTAAATGCTTCGTTCGTACTTTGATTTGTTCGTATATTATTGTGGAGCTGTGTTTAAAATATTCACAGTAGCAAATGAGTGTACATCAATTATTTTTAAGTATAGTTGGACATTTATACTTGGTGACAGATCAGTTAACTTTGTGAATTTCAGTGTTGCCATACTCATTTCTGATGACAGATCTATTTACTCTGCAACTATAAGTATTGCCATACTTTTGTGTTTATCAAGTCTTGAATGAGCAACATGAAATGCATGCTGCAAATAGTGTGTTAAGTATGAATGTGGATGGATAGGATATAAATATTCTTCCTGTACCAAGGAAAGGATGGATCGATTGCCTGAAAGATGACATGATCGAAAAGAGAGTGGATGTTAGCATCAGGGATGGGAGCGGAGAAATAATCACATCTATTTTAATTATAAGAAAAGTACAGACGCCAGAAAATCAACCTGTCCGATCTGTAAAATACTAATCGAACATTAAACTTCCATTATTGTGATAAGGTTGAAAATCTATTGAAAAGACACATTGACGTTGATGAGCTGGCGTCTGTACTAAACTATACTTACATACAATTCACTGTAAATATTCTATCGCAATTTCAGTCCCTTTCATTTCTTATTTTCGATCAAACACCTTCAAGACTAACTTTCATTATGTAACGAGCAAAACCAGACTTTAACACCGTCGTCTTAAGGTTGTAAATGACTAATACAACATGATAGCTCCATTGACTTTCTCCTCCAGTGCCGGGGCGATAGTATCGATGTCCCGCCCGTCCGCCATTGCGATGAGAATGCAAACATCGTTGATGAACGCGGCTATGCTTGCTGATACCACCAGCCTGGAATTTTAGGAAAAAAATTAATGAATCGTTCGTCGAGTCAATCGACTATAAGGTAAGTAAGGCTCGTTGCGGTTGGTGCGTGGATGGGTGACCATCATGACACGACGAGTTCTAGCTTGTTTCGGAAGCCATGTTAAGTTTGTGGATCCCGGCTGTAATACAAATAGCCTACTTCTGAAAGTCGTGGTGGCCTAGTGGGTAAAGCACCAACGTCTTTCATCATCATTCATCGTCATTCCCGGTCAGGCAAATGTCAATGCAGCTTTTCTATGTACTTTCTAAGAATACTTTGAACACCAATAACTGATTTAAGGTTAAGGAAGAATATTTTTGCCAAAAATCGCTAACTAGCATTGATCAAGCGTGGTGATTTAAGCTCAATCCTTCTCTGTGTGAGAGGAGGCCTGTGCCCAGTAGTGGGACGGTAAAAAGGCTGATGATTATGCTTACCAGAAGGAGAGTCCAAGGTCAGCAGTGTCGTCAGAAGACCAGGTGTTCGCTAGGTCCTCGTCCGACATGACGTTGTGCTGCAGTCTCAGGAAGTACTCCGTCAGCCACACTGCTATTGCTCCAAGGCTGAATAGTACTGAAATGTGAGAATATTTGTTTGAGTAAATGCTTTACTAAGGTTCTATGATGGAGTAAATTAAACACTAGCTGACCAGGTAAACTTCGTATAACTTAACTTTCTTTTTTATTATCCTATGTTTTCTCACCGTTTAAACCTTCCCTCGATCTGTACAAACATTTTAAAACCAAAATAAGCCCGATCGGTCCAGCCATTCTTGAGTTTTAGTGAGACTAACGAACAGCAATTCATTTTTATCCAAACTAAGATTATAAATGCGAAAGTAACTCTGTCTGTCTGTCTTTTCTTCACGCCTAAACTACTGAACCGATTTGTGTGAAATTTGGTACAGACATAGTTTGGAACTTGAGAAAGGACATAGGATAGTTTTTATTTCAAAAAATAAAAATTAAAAAAAAAAATATTCCGGATATACAGCGCCATCTATTGTTCAATTTCGTACTATAAATGTCGAGCTGTTCCTATACTCCGTAGATAGATGGCGTTGATCTCATTTTCTAAGAGAGCCCGCGAGATCGGGAACTATGTGGTTAAAACCAAATATTTGCCGGAAGTCACTATTCCACGCGAACGAAGTCGCGGGCAAAAGCTAGTATATAAGATAATTGACTAACCCCAAAGGTTCCCAAACTATTAATTTGAAAAATTCTTTTGCTAGCTACTTCATTCCCGAGAAACATAAGCTATATTTTATCCGGGTACGGGCATTTGTTCCCACAGAGCGGACAGGAGAAAACATTAAATCATAAATATATAAGAAAAAACCCAATTACCTGCTAGCGAGTTACTAATAAGCAGAGGTTTAGGCGAGCAGCGCGCCCGCGCCGCCGAGCCCAGCGCCGCCAGCACGCACGCGCCGCCCGCCGACACCAGCGCCGCGCCCAGCAGCCCCGCCGTGCCGCACCACGCCCAGCGCCGCGCCGGGTGCGTGCCTGCTTTTACTGGAACACGGTAATAGAACAATTAAAGATAAAAAGTCATTTATTCAAAGTAGACTGAAAATCAGCACTTTTTTTAAGGTCAAGTTTACAAAAGGAAGTCCCAAAATCGCCCGTCCTGCACCACTTCCTATGTGTTTTGGCTGAGAGGAAGAAATGGTGGAACAAACTCCCCAGCAACACAATTAAGTATAAAATCTAATAAGGGGATTTCACCAATGTAGTCCCAAAAACAACCTATGTTTGAAGCTTTTTGTAGAAGAATCCATTGTTGCTATTACCATGTGATGGCGTTCTAGCCGATTGTCGGCCACGGCAGCTGTTCTCATATAAGGCGATCAGGCAGCTGCGCAAGACTTATTATTATTTTGCACATGCATTTGCACAGACATAGGTGCACTCCCTATTCCCTCACTATCATAGCCCGACGGGACGGCAATTCGACACGACCAGTGAGAGATCACAAGTAAACATTAACGTGCTCTCCGGTGCACGGGTGTATCAATCACCATATTCCATCGATATCGATCATCTTGGTGCGTGTGGTGGTTATACCGCCACAGTCGGTTGCCAGTTTTGTTCGTTTGTCAGCAGGGCGCACCACGAGCAGATGAGGTTGGCAATAGGGACAGGACGATGTTGGTATACCACCTCACGCCCCAACAAACTCTTCAGCTTTGTATATTAGTACAGATGTCTGTCGTTAAACTATGCAATGTCTATGACTACATACGTGACATTAATAAGTCCACGCGTACACGTTCGGAGCTTGTTATCAGATTATTATCTGCATGAAATATAATAGGACAAGTTTTATTTGATGATGAAATACCAAGTTTAGACATCTACATGGAGTATAATTAAATTGCAACAGCTTACATGTTTGTAGTTATATTTGAACTTACTGCTAAAATCATGGTTCCTCCACCCATATCCGAAGTTCAGCTCCTTCCGTCCTTCAAAGAGCCCGAAGCTGATTCTTCCTTCAGACTCCAAAGGATTTGACGTCCTCCGCGCCCGCGCATCAATCCAATGCGTAGTCCCCAAAGAGGCCACTATCAACGCTATACACAAACACGAACCGAAAAAAGTCGCAAAAATCATCGACCGTTTAAACAAATTCAACTTCATCTTGAAAACACTTTCACAGTCCAACCTAGTTCGTAAACAAACCGCTAGATGGCGTTATGTCACATTATTTTTTCACATAGTCGTGCGCAGTAATTGGTTTGTTTTTATTATGTTTTCTAGCTATTCAAGTTGTGGGATTGTCTCTCTGATACTTCCATTGTTAGAATGTTTGAGTACCGTCATAACAGTTTCCCTTGGTTGATCTTCGCACGGGGTGAGAAGAAAATCTGTAACAATCAAAGAAAATTTATTATGCAAACGGTTTATTATCTATTAAATTGTAGTTTAATTGGAAGGGTGGAGTGTTGTTGCATAATAATTTGAGAGAAAGAGTCATTTAAAAATACACTTTTATTAAAGATTACGCAAAAATACAACAGCACGTGTAGATGGGCACTTAACGCAATAACAGTCCGGAAAGAAATACAAATAAACTTTTACTATAAGGATATCCTTTATCAATATACAGCCTTATCGGCAATTAATAAAGTTCAATGGGTGAAAGTAAATGGAAGCAAGATACTGGGCATTATTATGTTTTACGTTCGTCCTTATCCGCCTTATTTATCTCCGAATTTCGGAGATGATGTAAAAGCTATGTCTTCCGAATAGGTTGTTATTGCATCATATTGGCACAGATGAGTTTGAATGGACTTCCAGTATATTTCATTTGGCACTTTCAGTGTCGTCAGAAGTATAGTTCTTTAAGCGTGCAGGCGTTGGGGCACATTGGGCACCACAGAAGATGTCGCATTGACACTGTAGCCCTCCCAATAACTTCTGATTAGATTATGATCATTATGAATATTCTAATGATTTGAACATTTGCATCTTTACTTATATATTTTAAAGAGGAAAGTTATTTTGGTTTGTAACTTATTTCACTGTTAGGAAGCTATGTTCTTTGCGCTGAACATAGGCTAAGTAAATCCCTTAGAACGCGGGTGAAATCGCGTAGAACGGCAAGTAGGTAATAAACAGGTATTTCGAAGTTAACCGTCCAATGCCTGATTTACGCAAAGTTTAAATACATGGCAAAGTCAAGATTACATAAAACTAAAGCCATAAATTATCTAAGGCAGTTTTCAAACAGCCTTCCGTACAAAACAGACGTTAATTGTGATCTCACGATCTAATATTGCGTGTCCATTTCATCTGCCCTCCCATTAACCGGCGCAAACAATTTGCGACGAAAGTTTTCGTTTTATAATCATTATAGTAGCGCATTATACGCTCTGTTAGGTTTCCAACTTAAATAAGAAAGAGATAAATTCTCGAGAAATGATACTGTTATGAACAAAATTAAATTGCTTGACTTCTTAGAAATGAACGTTTACGACAGCGCATCCGTTAAAAAAAATAGAGTGTAGTTCCGAACGACGGCGTATTAGTCAAACTAGCTTCCGCCAGCAGAGTCACTCGCCTTCCGTGGGAACTAAGTCGTGCCCCAACAAAACCCTATTTCCTTACTTGATAAATTGGCTATCTAGCACCAGGGACTCCTAAGATTAATGTGATCAATCAAGCAAACATGCAAACAAAGTCACCATTATATGATGTAGCTTTTATTGACAGAGCAGCAAATATGTTTGCTGAGATAATTCTATTAACATCGTGGCAGCTAATGAAAATCTACAAGTTTAGAATAATTGTACATAGGTATGCATCACGCGATATGTCAATAATCGAGATCACATTGAGCATTTAACATGGGTTAGCTGCCCACTGCTGCCATCCCAAGTTGGATGAAGATTCACCATCCGCCATCCATCACCCATCCAGGCGACAAGAACAGTAGATCAGATATAACACAAGCTCATATATTATTTCAAAAGGTTCAATATATAAGGTTACGGTGGAATGACAGGGGTCAGATGACAGTCAATCACGTATCGAGTTTGTGTATGAAAACCGATCCTGACCTTGGCGAAATAGACAAGTTTCATTAAAATAAATAAAAATACCTAGGCACGTGTGATGACATTCATATTCAAGGTTAAAAAGACGTTAAGCAGTTGACGTAACATGCTTGCAATGTGTTAAATATTCATATCATTGGAAATGAAACCGGTCATTGCGAATTGAAACGTCTCGGATTTGTAAACGTCAGACCAAGATGAATAAATCAATTACGATTTTTTTAGTAAGTAACCAATATTCATCATCGATCGGCTTCCAGTCTAACTGGATGCTACTGAGTATTAGTGTTTTACATGGAGTGACTGCCTGTCTGACCTCCACAACCCAGTTTCCCGGGCAATCCGATACTCATTGGCAAGAAGTTGTCAGACCTTCTGGCTGCTGACTGCCCGTAACGACTGCCAAAGATGGTCATATGACTGCCGGGACCCATCAATCCTGAAAATGTCTTATTGCCATCCAACAATATTACAATAGCGACTGTTTTGTTTTATTTAATTGTTTGCTTTGCTTTCACAGACAAACGGTTAAGCTGATGTAAAACAACGAGAAAGAGGGCACCCTGACGAAGTTTACAGGACATTAGTATCGGAATGAGTAAAGGACCTTCGAGCAGATTGCCCAATGTTAAAGCCTTTTATACCCTTCCAGATGATGTATATTGACCTATCTGTGCTAAATTGTAACTGTCTGCAGTCTACCTGTCACACTATGTAAATAGACTTCAATGCTTTTAATTTGTTTACTAATGCTTGAAAGTAGAACATGCGAATAATTTATTGATTCTATTCGGTTCTTGTTTATTTTTTGATAAACAAGGTCAGGTGTTATATTTCTATGAAATATGTAAGTAAATAATAAATGTTTTGCCGAATTTAGCAAACCGAAGCTGCAAAGAATGCGAAATATATTTTCTGAATGCTTTACCAGCAGCTGCGATAGTGATCTACAAATACACTATCAAATACAAATTTTGCTGAAGAAAGGAATTTCACTGATCCAGTTTCATGTCCAGTCCCGTAAGCAAAAATTTATAGAAACAATTTATAAATGCCAACTTCATCAATTGATTTTCTGTTAGTTAAAACATGGTTTCTTGTGGCATTAATTTAAAAAGGCTTTGACCACTACTAGACAGGTCAACCTCGTAAATTAACAAAATACCACTAACGATATTCCGAAATAAAAATCGATTCACTACACTTCAATAAAAGACATATCGAACACGAACCAGCACAGCACTAAAAACCTCCTACATAAAATAACTATTTTCAACTGACTCACATATGTATAGTGTGACACTTACTTAATACCAATGTGTTCAATTAAACATTCCAAACACTAATACCCAAATAAAATCGCGATTCACACGGCATCAAATTACGATTTCACGCCATTCAAAAGAGTCCAATATCAAAATTTTGGACTACTTACTTTGAACAAGTAACACACTATAGCTACGATTTCACCCCATGCATGATGTTAACATGTTTAATTCATTTCCAACACTATCGCATACGATGTGGGAAAGTCGGGTAAGACAGACAGTTTAATTGGAAAATGATTCTAAAAGGAATGCGGTGAAAAAGCTGCGCCTACGGTGATTCTCCGGCACATTTTCTAGAGAGTTCCTTTATTGATGAAAGTGTAAGTGGAACTGAGGAAGATTTATCTATACTTAAACCAGTTTTCTTTAAGACTGATGTTAAATCTCCAGCGTGTACTCTGCACATCGAAGATTAAATACCATATTTGCGTGCATTCGACTCGCTAGACTATTTCGTTTTTCTATCTAACCGGTTCGAGATTTCCTACAGTGTGTTCATGAAACCGGCTTCTTCTTACGATGTTAATTCCATAATTGCCATAATTCCATAAATTGTGTTAGATTTTGCATAAAATATGAGTTATTCCAAATATTGGTTTACTCAACCAACAATTTTCAACACGTAGGTACAGTATGAACCGATAGTTTGGAATGGCCATAACATGAGCCCTGAGGCCCTAAAGCAAGAAATAATATCTAAGTAGATGGAACAGTTCTTCTAAGCGAAGTCACATAGCATGACAAGCCAACCTATTTTCATAAACTTACAGTTGTTACAGCAACATAATTGGCGGCAATTACGCAAATCAGTATGCCACCACCTAATGAATCCTTTCAACCTTGACAATGGGTAGACGTAACGGACGTGGAGTACTCGCGTCGCGTTCCACATGGCTGGCCATAATATAAGGTCATTGTAATGCTGAACGTTTGAAACAAATGTGCAATGACATCATTTAGAGATGGGTAATAATATGGCGAGTCTGTAAGGCTCTGAAGTCACAAATGTGGAGACCCGGATAAGCGTTGAATCAAGTCTATAAAATGCTAATGATGCTAAAGATCATGAGTCAGATTGACCAATGCATAATGTAGACGTCATTTGTTGCAAGCAAAACTTAATCAGACTCCTACAGTAAGACAGATCCGCCAAACTGTTGTCCACAGCAAAAAACCCAAAGAATAGTAGGTATAGTAGAATAAGAATATTATTTGAATAGGCCAATGGTATAGCTAAAACATACCGTGTTAATTATAACGGAAAATTATAATGACAAGCTGCATATTGCTCTGACCCTTCCTCAAAACCTGGCAGATGATGATGACACGTTGCGTACTTCCCCCTCGCACCCAATCCGTCGAAGCATGGTTCAGTACCCACAACATAAGGTCATTGTTATTATGGTCGAGTGTTTCAACCGAAATTCGAAAAGGAATGCAATTATATAAAGGCTGTCAGTAAAACATTTCGGCAAATATTTCAGGGTTTGATGTTGCGTGTGTCGTTATTGATTTCAATGTTCTTTATATTCGTGTGTAGTGAATGAGGTCTTAACAAAATCATGATTCTAATCAACTTACAAAAAGTAATTCACTAAAATTACGACCGTGACTTTGAATTCGAAGTTTATCTGATTGTTTGAAAGAACTGTAACGTTTTCTGAAGATTATGAATGGTCAAGATCTTATTACAGAATTCATTTAAGACCTACACTTGGGCAATACAACCGAACATTTCTAAACACGACACTACCCATTTCAGGTATCGATAAAGCTGTTCTAGATATCAGATTTTCGAAACCAATGTATTGATTCATAGTATTGCAGCAACTGGTTTGTAAACTTACATAACCGGACCAAATCCTAAGTCTATTGTCCATAAAACAATCATGATATGGAGACATATAATGTGTCATTGTTCTCCGATTTTGAGTTAATCCCTTGCATCATCAATTATATGAAGTACTGCTGCTTTAATGGCTTCCAATGTAGGCATTTCCAAGACGTTCCATAGCTGAGGCAGAGCGAATTTAACATCATGGAGTAAACGGTGAACTTTGAACCAGGTACTGTAGACAAACAAACTTCTTTTCGATGTGGATTTTTTATATCGATTACAGGCTTGGAATTTTCGATCAAGTTATGCAATAATCCATTTAAATGGAATTTCTTTTCAAGCTTTCGGTTAATCTTGAGGCCAGTCTGTGGTGGATAAAATAACCGCGAAATCAATGCTCAAATGTCTTTGTTATATTTCTCACTTCTATCTGAGCCTTACCAGATTTAACGGAACAAATATTAATAACAACTGTCATTGGTTTCAATCAAAAACCTTTAAGGCCTTTCTCGATCTTAAAAACAGTTCACGTAACGTATGACTAAAATTACATGCAGTTTTCCTAGTATCGCTTACATTGCGGAAGTCTTGCGACTGTTTCCTTATATGCACTGGACAGTTTCTAGTTTCTCATGAGTTGCTTCAAGTATGGGTGTGGTTGTCCAATTTCTTGATAGGGATATCTGGACGATCTTTTGATTTTTCCGAGATTTGGATAGCTTATTCTGGTCGAGTCACCATACAAGCGCTTGAGTAGAAACTATCAGTCGTTGCTAATTTTTCAGCAGGTAATAGCAATATTGTCAGTCCCTGCCGTCCAGCTGATAGTTCTAGAATTTTCACTTAGTGCAGATGAACTAAGTATACAAACAGAGGATGAGTTCAATCAACTTAATGATGTTTCACAAATAACAGTACCACTACTAACCCTGAACAAAGTAAATTATGATCCAAATAATACGTACAAACCTGTTCCATCTATTGTATCGTCATATGTTTCATAATGTATGACCTTCCAGTCTATGAAACAATACGTATTGATGCCCCTATTATACCTGGCAACTATTGTGAGCCTCCAAAGCTTTTACATGGCTATTTTAATTACATTTATAGCAGCAATTACTGATAGATATTGCTACAACACGTTAGTGTTATTGGAATTCTTTGGTAATGGATTTAACAGACATTCTAGCAGTAATGAATTGAGATGGTTAATGTTGGCAATTATTTTAGAGTATATCGAATTGATGTGCGATTCTGAAGGGTTTTATAATGACCTACCTATCACAGGAAAATGTTCAGAACAAACTGCATGTTTTGGTACTGATATTTTCCCATGGATACTTTTAATTTTATAAAGTTTTAGATCATTATTATTCGGAAGAGTTATCTCTTTAAATTAAAAACGTACATCTAATCTATACCAATATTAAAAAGCTGAAGATTTTGATTGAACGCGCTTATCTCAGGAAAATCTTTCAGTTTTACATAGCTCACTTATCAAGGAAGGTTAATGACTTTTTCTTGTAGTTCCCACGGGGCACGAGTTAAACAGTTGACGGAAGCCACTTCCATATAAGCCATACATGAAACAAGGAAGTCCAGTGTCAATATAATTTCTCAAGCACTTCTATTAAATGAGCATCTTAGCACCTCTTAGGTAACGAGTTTCCTCAATCACAATGTTACTTCATTTCCATCAGCTATTACAAAATCATTTCCTTGGGTGCTTTTCTCAACCAGTACTTCCTTAGACCATCATTGTTACTCAGTCAAGTCTTTGTTCACTCAGTCATGCTTTCAGTTAACTTATTGTATAACTGGTCATAACCAGTTAATTATTCACAGTGAGTTAACAGTTCTCACAGCAGTTAAACATCGGTTTACGGTTAACGTTATGCCGTTCAATTGTTTGTCGTGATTTAACTGTTGATGGTCGATTTGGATTTGGTGTAGTTCTTCTAAATTGTTGATATTTTATTTCAATGATCATCTATGATAGATGTAGAAACTAACGATTGGTCAAATTCTTATGATAATTCTTAATTGACATAAACAGACACGATAGCAAGTAAAATCAATACCCTTGAAGGAAGACAATGCGAAACTAATCAAATCCTTTAATTGTGTGACCGACAGATAGATGAGAAACTTAAAGTTATTGCATAAGAAAAAGCTACAGACTAAAAAAATATAAGCAAAGATGCGTTCTGATTGCTTATGTCTGATAAGCAATCAGAACGGGAAAGAAGGCTTGTCGGAAGATCAAACCTATATTAACGATAGATCAAGATAGCAAACATATATTTACAAACAAACTAATGGCAAATTAATCGCTTTACACATAGCAGTAATCCATTAACCTCAATTAAATGAAGATTCCAACTTGCACGACTTGATAATCCGCTCTCATTGTTTTTGCTCCATTCATTGAAGTCTCGTTCAACATGTTGTGTACTTGTTGAATCAAGAACAAGAGTAAGAGAGATGGAAACACAAGCCCATCTCATAATGAATCGGTATAGCGGTGATTTAGCTTTATGTCCCAAAGAAATGATTGAGGAAAGTATTTTCTGTACGTTTGTGGTCAATTTACCGATGGTAACCGACATTCCAGTTGAGATTTGGATTAGCCAAAAGAGGCAGTACTCCAAATTCCAAATTTTGGGAGTATACGATTCAGCTCGTGCAATTTGCTTCATAGTAGACCTGGCCTGGTACTATCGATACAAGCCACTTGTAGTAAACTTAGAAGGAACAGAACACATCACTTTCCAAATATGGATCACTTCAATGTTCAATATTAAATACCTCAAACGAATAAATCACGTTACTTACTATTCTTGCAATCGAAGATATCTATCTTCATAAGGTCAGTTCACCGCGGAAACAATTTATTCAGGCAACGAACTCTTACATAACCATCGCATTTTACCTTATTAGGTACACCTGATCCCCATTCAATGAAATCAGGTGAAAACATCGTGGCGTTTCAAATTTAATGAACGGCGGACCATTGGAAAGTATCACTGGATTTTCTAAATCATTGCTGCTGTATTATAATTTCTTTTTATGTCTATGTTTAACTTGGAAAGCGACATGACAGTTCTAAGTGCTCCTTAGTGGCGTGTCTTTACGGTTATGATTCCATTTAGTTGTGCAAAGAGTTTGCTCATGTTATAGTCTCAGTTTTAGGTCTCATAATATTACTTGTCTTCTTAATTATATCATCTCCAACTTAAGGTGCATGCGACGACTAGAAGCGGGAAATTCAAATATAAAATGGTTTTTTCATGTTTTACCTAAGTTAACATTCAATATGAGGCGTGATCTTATGATTGGCGGTTATAATATCCCACAAAGTAATTTCTGATGTCCTTGTTTAACTCCGAAACTTCTTCTTTACCAGAGTTTTTTTTTACAGAGTAAGTTTCGGAGTTAAACAAGGACATCAGAAATTACTTTGGGATATTAACCGCCAATCATAAGATCACGCCTCATATTGAATGTTAAACTTAGGTAAAACATGAAAAAACCATTTTATATTTGAATTTCCCGCTTCTAGTCGTCGCATGCACCTTAAGTTAACATTCAATATGAGGCGTGATCTTATGATTGGCGTTATAATATCCCACAAAGTAATTTCTGATGTCCTTGTTTAACTCCGAAACTTACTCTGTAAAAAAAAAACTCTGTAAAAAACGTTTTATTGCGCAATAAAACGTTTTTACAGAGTTATTTAATTTGTAAGAAGTTTCGGAGTTAAACAAGGACATCAGAATTACTTTGTGGATATTATAACCGCCAATCATAAGATCACGCCTCATTATTGAATGTTAACTTATGTAAAACATAAAAAAACCATTTTATATTTGAATTTCCCGCTTTAGTCGTCGCATTCACCTTAAGTATTTATATCTGTAGTATGTTCAGTTTCTGTTGGTTGTTAAAAACCTTTTTTCAGTTTCTGTTCATCATTTTGGTAGCTTCAATTTATATTTTTTACGTACAGTCTTAAAATCTGAATGACTATTGAATGATCGTTTCATTTCAGTATCGTTACTGCTTAGTCCATAAGTAATATTTCAAATTGTATTTTTGAAATATCCTGTTTGTTTATGAGAACACTCATGTATTTTTTTATTCCATACCGAGTGCAAGCTTGGTGAAGATATTCTGCCTGCCTCATTACAATTATGACCATTTGTGGAGCAATGTATTTGTTCTTGGGCAGTGCATGTCTGCAACCACCTGCACTTACAATTGGCTGTGTGATTTTTCTCACGAGCTGCCTTCACTATTTAGAAGACTATTCAAATTGAATTAAGTAGTTAGACTTCAAACATTGTTTATGTTTCTTGTGTATTTTCTGTGTCTTTAATATTGTCAGCAGGGATGATATTGTTCTCTCTTACCTAACTTTCGAGGAGAAATTTCCAGGTTGTTTCGAAAAGATCCTACTGCTTATAGAATAACTTTTAGACGTCATGTGCTATGATTTATTATACTCCTACTGTAGACGTAACCAGACCCAGTGGTAGGAGATGAATTGTATAGAAGCACATTTTATAACAGCCTCTATCAAGATTTTCCTGAATTATATTTAGCAACAATTACCATCCATCTCTTAACGTTCTTGACCGATTTCTTCTTCTTTGACAAAAAAAACCGCGAAACTTCGCGTCAACAATAATGCACACGTAATCTGATGTTTAGCTAACGTTTTAAGTTACAACATAGGAAGCGAAAAAAAATAAAGAAATTAGTTCGCTTTGTGACAAAACTAGTGCCATGACGGATTCTTGTAAACAATAGACAGTGTGCTACATTTTGAATGATAAAACTCAAGCAATTTTATACCTTTAATGCTCTAGATTTTAGTGGCGTTCGAATGCACACAATTTTTGTGCTTTTCAACTTTATTTTGCAAACGTTAATAGTTACTCGTCAAGATGTAAAAACACGTCGCCTGAGATGTGTAATGTTTAAAATAAAACAAGGTTGTTAAAAACCTTTTTTGGATGGCGCAACACGTAGGTAAGGAAACTGCTGTAAACACAAGGAAGTATTTTGGAGCCTGATCGTGTTTCTTCTGATGGAAGTACCTAAGTGACTTCAAGGTCTAATCCATAAAGGTTTTTTTTGGAAAAGAAAGGCAGGCAAGTAACTGCCTCTCTTTATAAATCAGTAGTAGGTAAGACCTGTTAGGTCAAACCTATTTTGACCACACTCTTGAAAATACTCACACATCTTATATTTTAAATGCAAAACTGCCTACAGCGCAACAAGAGCAAAATTTCGCCCATTTATAATTGTGTTCAGGCTGGTGACAATAAGACCAAAACCAGAAAACTTCAGTCCAGAGGAACATTGTGACTCGTTTTTGATCATGAGATGGTTATACGCATTTTTAATCTCGAACAATAGGAGGAAAACAGAATATTCTATCAGGGAAGTACCTAAACACGTCTGTGTTGTGATTAAAAAGTTACGTAACAATCACAAATGAGTTTCGGTGGTTTTATTGTTAATCACGAATGTGTCATTGTTATTTCCATATAAAGAGGAACATCGTCATTGTTTATTTTGGGAAACTTCGACATCATGATGTTTGTCTCTTCATATTCATATACTACGACAATAAGATTCTCAAGGCAACCGCCGCTAAGATGTGCATTATTGGAATCTGTGCTTAGATATTTACAAACCAAAACCGCTTGAGCTGGACTTTAAGAAATAAAATTGGGTATAGTCTCGCCAAACTTTACATCAAAAGATTACACCCCGTGGATGTGGGAAATCATGAAATGACCCCTCCCGATGTGGGTGCAGCACGAGGAGTGTCTCACTCTTACTGACTAAAATCCACGATGTCCCTTTGGGCCCCAACTCCGCTCGCCACATCTTTGAAGTCTGTTCAGTTTGGTTTAATATTTATGCTTTTCAAATCTATTGAAATTGAAATGCCTTCACAAATAAAATTAATAAAAAATTCCGCCCTTACCTTCATGGTGGTCATTATAATTCAAACAGTTAATAGAAAGTTGAAAAGTAAAACCATCGGTGAAAAACTACTTCACGAATACACGCCCATATTAAACAGCTCGTAAAATTAAACTATGGGTATTGTAGGCAGAATGGGTCCATTCAGCTTGGGTATTCAATTTTAACTAGCGAGCATTAACTTAGTATAACTGTGACGTCATTAAGGGTTAGTACTGCCGCTCAATTGAATACTTACCTATAATGGGGTCTTGGTTATGATTATGATTCATTCCTAGATTTGGGCCAAAATCCCTTCGTAGGTTTAAGTACCTTTCACAAAGTAGCAGAAAT
>NWSH02000081.1:8035744-8054169 GCA_002382865.2 Heliothis virescens | reverse complement strand
CATTTGACATAGGTCACATCACTGTTGCACGTTGTACAGTCAGAAAACATAACTTTCTTAAATGGTCGAAAACGCCATGTTGGCGCCGGATTCGGACTTGGCTGCCATACAATGAAATAAAGTGCTCATCAAGAAGCTTTCATTTGACATGGGTTTCATCACTGTTGCACGTTGTACGTTACAAACATAACTTCTTAAATGGTCGAAAACACCATTTTGGCGCTGGATTCGGACTTGGCTGCGATACAATGAAATAAAGTGCTCATCAAGAGCTTTCATTTGACATAGGTCACATCACTGTTGCACGTTGTACAGTCAGAAACATAAACTTTCTTAAATGGTCGAAAACACCATGTTGGCGCCGGATTCGGACTTGGCTGCCATACAATGAAATAAAGTGCTCGTTTAGACCTTTCATTTGATATAGGTTTCTGTTGCACGTTGTACAGTCAGAAACATAACTTTCTTAAATGGTCGAAAACACCATGTTGGCGCCGGATTCGGACTTGGCTACCATACAATGAAATAAAGTGCTCGTTTAGACCTTTCATTTGATATAGGTTTCATCACTGTTGCACGTTGTACGGTTACAAACATAACTTTCTTAAATGGTCAAAAACACCATGTTGGCGCTGGATTCGGACTTGGTTGCCATACAATTAAATAAAGTGCTCATCAAGAGCTTTCATTTGACATAGGTCACATCACTGTTGAGCAATGTTTAAAAGTGGGTACAAATTGACGCATGGTCCTTTACAAACAATTTTACCTCTTCTTCTACCTGCTACAACTTTCTGATATTATTTATTACAAGTTACAAAAAAAAATCCACACTCCACTGCATTGAAAGAATGAGGAAAAAAATATTCTGAAGAGTTTGCAGGTCTTTAATTTTGAATTAAGAAGCGGTAAAAAGTAGCCCACATGGTATTTTTATAGAACTTGTAACATCAAAATATAAAAACTCCTTAACTTTAAATTAAAAATTACAGTAGCATAATTTTACCATAGAGACAGGTACACCATTGACCCACTAGATTCTACAATAGATACGCGTGCCCAGTAATTACAGCCAGATACAGATCTACAATTTCAAACAGCGAACGCATAATTTACTTATAAAATAAACTAAACGCTCGTAACTTTCGATAAACCTCAGAGTAGGCAGTTATTTGCACTTTCTCAAGTCAAAATATTACGAACGAAATAACGGAATATCTTACTTGTAAATTACACAACATAACTTAAGAATTTGATATTAATAGTCTAGTAACATTCTTAGTGTATCCTAGTTTTATAAAAGTTGTTATCCTTACCTTTAATTCACGGCCTTGTTTCAAAAACTTTCAAGTACGTAAAGGATATAAACTTGTTGACACAAAAAGTTAAACTTGATCACTTAGATTCACTTCGTTTTAATTAGCTTAAATTAACATTCACATTCCGTTTAAACAAAGAGTAAACATAAGTTATGTTATTAATTAAAGTCTTAACACTGCCGTGTCGTTTTTACACTGATTTATTAGTAAAACAGAAACTTTCCTAGCTCCAGCAGTCGAACTTTCATGCGTGCGTCAACCATTGCGTTCGGAAACTCACTCAGGTTGTCAGCCAATGAAATTGATTACACAGTTGGGCCACGAGCGAGCCAACTCGAAACAACCACAGATTCAAAAACATGTATAGCACTTTTTTACGTCAGCAACATTCATGGCACGACTAGAGCGGGAAATTCAAATATAAAATGCTATTTTTGCTATATGTAATTATTTTACCTTTTACCAATATGAGGTGATTTTATCATTTACGCTTATTAAATCGAAACCTTCAGTGTTACTCGAGAAATCCAGTGACACTTTTAACTTCTCTTTGTTATAAACACTAATCTTGTGTATTTATTTCTTTCAGATTTCTATTCAAAGTTGTGAGTCGAAAGCTAGTTACGAACCGCCTTACCCCAGCTCCCTTAGCTATTTCCATACAACATTACTAATGGGTTGACTTGTATAAATAATTTACATTGCAGAACTTTATTTCTAGAAGATTTATTTTTTCAAACGTTTTTGATTCAGTTATCAACAGGTATTTCCATCTCATCAAGTTCCATAAATACATCGAGCATGGTGGGTCGGAGTTGCATGCTCTTGGTGCAATGTAGTCCGATACTGATGAAGGCGTGGCAAAGCGCGGGGCTCGCGTGCTCTGATCCAAGTAACGCTGGGTCCTCTAGACTCGCTGTAATTTAATTATTAATTTTTAGAACCAAAAACAACCGGCCAAGTGCGAGTCGGACTCTCGCACGGGGGGTTCCGTACAAAAAAATCAGATTTGTTTGTTGAAAAAAAAAATCAGCTCTAAAAGTGATATGGGTCACGAGATTCGGCCTGATGGTGACAGACAGGTGGACGGACTGGCAGCGTTTTAACCTTTGGGTACGTGACCTTTAAAACTGTGCATTAAAGGAAGCAGCTACTAAAATGTAAGTACTTATATGCAATAACTTTACTGCATCTTACAAATAAATTGAGATTCGTAATGTGATGTTCGAAACAAGGTTTTTTATTGTATAGTTCTCGTCAAACTTAAAGGCGACTTGGAACATCGCACTACTCGCTATGCAGAAACAATTTTAAGGTATCAGTGTGTGGCAGAGGTACTGATTACTGATATGGGCCACACGTACGCACCTGATCGGAAGTGAGTTTCAAGCCGCCATAGTTTCTGGGGAGAACTATCCCAAAATTGCCAAACTTACCCATATCAACACCTTCCTTCAGCAATTCCTTGATGTGTACCAACAGCAACTGTTGGTTCCTTGACTGGTCAATCACTGGTAACGCGGTGGCGACCTCTAGCATCACCACTCCGAAGCTGAATACATCGACCGCAGGGGTGAGGGTGCGATCTCGAAGGTACTCGCCAGGAAGGTACGGCCATGAACCGATAAGTTTTTTGGTCCTGGTGATAAACATTAAAAATATTTTATTATGGAACTTTTTCAATTGAGAACGAGAATGAGAAGTATGGGAGAATGTTGGACCGCCTAAAAATAGATTTGATCATACCAAGTATGTGTTTATAGTCTTTGGACCGGACAAATACTTAGACTAGGGGAGAACTGTCGTGTTAACTGCCTGCTTTAAAATACAATATTATGTATGTGGTGTTAGTATAAATAACTGAATAATAAAAAGACATACTTTGGAATATTTTCATGGTTCAATTTCTTGGTATATAGCGTAGCTGTCCCAAAGTCTCCGATCTTCGGCATGAGGTTTCCATCCAATAGGATATTGCCAGGCTTAATGTCACCGTGAATGAGTGGCGGTTTCATTGTATGCAGGTATAAAAGACCTCTGAAATAGAATGATAGAAACTGCATTAGACAAATTGAGTAAAAACCAGCCAAGGCTGCCTTTTAGAATAGCGAAAATATTGATACACTGGCAGAAACTATATTAGAGAAATTTGGTAAAAAGCAGCAAAAGCTTGTCTAAAGGACCTTGCAAAAAATAATATACAGGAATGATTTCTATCATCCCACTAACGAATAAACTCACCTAGCAACTCCGAGCATTATGTTATACCTCTGCGACCAAGTCAGCGGTGTGGGAGTCCTGCTCTTTAATCGATGTAGTAAAGATCCTCCCGGCAAGTACTGGCATACTAAAATACATTCTCCTGCACCTGTAAAGCGATAATGAATAGGTACATGATTTTTTTTAAGAATTGTGGTGTTGTTACTGGTGTAGGCACATCTCGCTCGCCACTAGTACATATCTCAATATAAAACAAGCTTACCTCCGAGCGAGTACCCATAGAGCGGCAGTATGTTGTCGTGCCGGTACTGGTTGAGGCACATCTCGCGGATAAATTCCTTGTTACAATCGTGGTTATTACTGAGGCGTTTTACCGCCACCGTTAGATGCTTCCATTCGCCTGAGAATTAACAACACATTTCTATAGATATACGCGAAGGCAAGTTTAGAGGCAACATGAAATGGTGCGGATTAAATGTGATGATGGCGTCCTATCCGATTATCGGCCATGGTGGCTGTTCTCATATAAGGAGATCAGCCAGCTGCGCAGGATATGTTATAGTGCACAAGCATTTGCGTAGACACAGGTGCACTCCCTATTCCCTCACTCTAATAACCCGATGGGATGGCAATCCGACACGACCGGTGAGAGATCAAATGTACCATACCTTTGAACACCTGTCCGAAGCCTCCTGATCCCAACAGATTTTCTTTGGACCAGTTGTCAGTCGCCTCCTTCAACTCCTCATAGTTGATCTTAGGAATATCGAACACGTGCCTACTAGTGATCTCATCTGTTGATATCCCATATGTTTCTGATGATGAAGTCTGCGGAATTGATACAAGAAGAAAAGATTATGGTTGGTTCCTGAATTCTGGGGGCAAAAACTTGAGTAATAAAAACCGGCCAACTGTAAGTTCAACTCGCACAGTAATGGTTCCGTAGCGCTATTTATAAAACAAGCAAAAAAATCTTGTTAGTTGTAGAACGGATGGACTGACGAACAGTGAAGTTTTAGTAATAGGGTCCCGTTTTACCCTTTGGAACCCTAATTATAAGTGTCTGTTCGCATACCCTGTCACCGTAGGAACAACACAACTTATTAAGATAAAATTGGTGCAAAGTTCATTTATCACAGCTACGTAACGCCCGTAAAAACCCACAATTATCACAAAAAAAAACGTTTCAGATTAATTTGTTGATACATTTTGTCATTAGTTTCCTTTAATAACAATATTCTTACCAATATCAGAGCGACTTATACGCAGAATTAATTATTATCATTGAATAGCAGTGGAAGCGTGCCCTGTTATGATAAAAAAAATAATGACCATATCATATAAAAATAGGCTTACCTCATTAAAGTTGATAGAGTTATAATTTATAGACAGCGAAACACTTTGTAAAGATGCCGTATTGGGTAGTGGTTCACCCTGAAAAAAAGCGTATTTCTATAATGTTTAAATCATCCTTACTGTAAATAATGACTGGTGTTAGACTTTCTAGTTAAAACTGTGACCTATGTTCGTGAAATATCGTTAACAATCGTATGTTACGATTCATTGACTGCTATCGATCAGACTTATTTATATACTCGTTTTTTAACGGTTTATTTAGCTTTGTAAGTAAATCTGTCGACTTTCCTTTTACAATAACGTACGTGTGATGTCTTGATAAAAAAAATACGTAGCTATTTTATGTGCCATTAAAAAGTTGTGTAGCTAAGCAAGGGGTTAGTGGGAGACAGCGCTATTATAGACCCTCATGAACCCCCTCTAAACTAAATATGCACGGGTAAAGGTCATTACCAAGAATGTAAGTATTGGCATGTAAGAGGCCTTGCAAGAACCTAATTGAAGCCCTCATGTGCGGCCAGTGTTTATGGACTGACCTTTTTTGTATTTGTTAAATGACGTTACGTTTTATGCTTGTTTATTTGATTGGGGCCTCGCGGGATAGGACTCGGGCCTCAAGGCAATATGTAGTAGATGATGCGTTTATATTCATTAAACATTCGATTTCTAAAATCATTATCTCCACTGTTGTTATTGTATTTACTTTTAACCCTGAACTGGACTGAGATAAGCTATTTAGTGCGAATTAATATTAAAAAAGAGATTTTATTTTTAGGAAATTTGAACATTGTAGTAAGGGGATTTAGGATAGTTTTCAATCGTAGGACCGCCGCTTTGGATATCGTTTCATAAAGGAACGAACTACGTAATTTTATTACCTATTGTTTATATAGATATAGGCTGACTGGTGGCGATTTCATAGAATCAAAATGTTATTATAAATTCCGATAAACATGTTGAACAAACTTTTATATTTATTTAGGTAGGTAACTATTTTTATTCTACTCTTTGGTCACAATTTTAGTACTTCAGTATATTTTATACTATAATTAGATAAAAAAGATCATTAAATAAGTTAACATGACGACACTTGTTTCAAGAAACAGGAAAACCCTGATATAAATATATTTTGTTGATATAAATGTAGACACTATCTGGGTAGGTTTGGGGGAGGTGTGGTATGACTGGGCATCCCTCTTAGTTTTGTTTGTCATGTCCGTGAATTAAGGCCACCTCAGAAGTGAGCTTCTACACAACATAATAGGTATCATTTTTAATAGAGTCTAAATAAAAGAAAAATAAGTAGGTACCTAAGTAATTAAAATTGAAATACTTAGCTATATTAGGTACTTATTAGGTATAATTTAGTATAAAGGTACCTACCATTTCTATTTGCTTCACAATCCAAGGAATCGATCGAATACTGCCATTTGTCTGATCTGAGCTCTTCTGTAAAGACACTTCTGAAACAAAAATATAATTGCAACACTGTTCTGATCTGTGCATCACTTAAAAAAAGTTCCAACTTTCCCCATCCCACCCTCGTATTAAAAAAAAGTTAAAACAACACTTACCATTATCAATTTCATTCTCTTTTTCCATTGTATTCAAACTTTTTTTTAATTTAATAATTTTTCGATGCAGGTCTTTTCTCACGACAGGTTTTAGGCACAAAAGTGCTGACAGGTGCTTCATTTTGTATAAATAAAGAAAAAGTTCTTCTACTTTATGTATATCTTGGCCCCATTTTTGTAACAAATATTCGGTTGGAGATCGCTCTTGTCCCTGCGCTGTTTGTTCAATGTACTGAAATAAACAAAAAACATATCTATATTTTTTTTTGTAAATTTTTAAATTGAAGTAAGATTTTAAATACATCAGATACATATTTTTCTCTCATGTTTCCGGGTGAACCGAGGTACCCCGCTTGCATAAGTCTTATCTCAGGGTCTAGCTCTAAAAGTCCAGATCATAAGTGCACCTAATATAAATAAGTTCAGTATGTAGTTTTGTCATAAAGCGCGACAACAGAGTAACTTTCGTATTTTTTTTAATATCAGTAACACACAAATGAAGGATCAGGAATTTTGAAGTCGAAAATTCCCGCTAATTATACGAACTTTTTTATAATATTGTTCTAGGATTGTTCACACACGGATGCTCTATTTGATAGCAGGTACTCACTGTAATTTCAAATGGGGAATACTCCATCCAAATGCCTGCTAGGTTCTTCCACGAGTTTTTGTAATCAAGAAGTCTACACAACTCCCTGTTTATTTCGTACGGCAATTCATTAGTGTACATTTTTATTTATTATGCTGGATAATTACATAATAAAAAAAATCTTTGATACTTTTAGTAAAAAAAAAATACGTAAAATAAATGCGTTTGTTATGGTCTCGTTCTTATGAGTAACCGGGCGTCCCGCGTCTGCTGATAGAACACTGATTGACAGTCGACTTCAGAGTAGTCGACTGTGATTATCACTGTTGTCATGAGTCAACCCTACGAAATGAGGTCAGTGAATCACGATTAGAGGTTCCGCTTATACTTCGGAATCATGACAGTCTTTTAAATCAAATTAATCATATCTCATTAATAAAACCGAAGAGATAGTTTAATAGACAATTATATAGGAAGGTTGAAGGCTTCTTTTTATCCGACTACGCAAAGTAGTTTCTACGTTGTGTGGTTAATATGTGCATCATTTTAAAATGTTCCAATTGTATATGCAGATACATAATTACATGTTTTTAAAAAAAACTTTTTATTTAGACAAACGGGCTGCAACAAATACGCCGATGATGTATCTTTTTATATTCTCAAGAATGTTCAATTTAATCTTAATAGTTTTGCTATTTTCTTACTGATCCCTAAAAATAATCACTGACATTTAATACCTATTCATTTTTATATTAAACACAGCTTTTTATATTAAATACCATTATGAAAAAACACAGAGAACTAAAAATTGATCCAGTCTTGGCCTCAGGTAGAAGAAGATGCACCGCCATTTGTAAGGTAACCAGATTTAACACTAGTCACTCGCATAAGTTTAACAAATTTTTAGGAGCCCATTTATATAATATAATTAATAAACGACTAGGGATTTACACACTAAATAGAACTAAATGCAAAAAAAAGGTAACGTCATGGCTGCAAGAACTGGATTATAATACGGTAGAATGTTTATTAGCGCCTTTAAAATAATTTTATATCCAATAAACATGAATTATAGGTGGACACGGACATTCACACACACTTACGCACATTAACACACACACACACACACACACACACCCTCACACACCCTCACACACCCTCACACACTCACACACACAAGCGAACACACAACCAACTAATTTTTTTTTATTTTTATTTTTAGTTTTTAATTTAATATTGTTTTTAGTTTTACTACCTAATATAACTATAAATATAATGTTACTTGTTTTGGTTATTTAAGAAAGAATTTTATCTCAGTTTTTTATATTTAGTTATTATATGTTTCTCAGTGACTGATCTCATTAGTTATAAAATTTTGTATCGGCGGAGGGTAAGCCTGGTGTTCTGTAATACAGGATTAACCTACATCAGACACCAGTCTCTATGTTTAGTGCACATTTTTACCAAAAGCTCATGTATGTGATGATGAGAAATAAATAATATTTGTATTTGTATTTGTATTTGTATTCATTACTGAACGTCATGTATCACAAAACTTCTTTGGTATGAGTTAATTAAATTAAAGTAATGGAGTGTTCTCAAATATAATCCACGAATGGCAATGCTTTAGTTTATATTTACCATGCTGTTTTTAATAATTTTTACTCCATAGTTGTTACATATTACACCGAAGCAACTAGTAAAATGATTGTTGAACGTAATTTTAAGTGTCAAAACTGTATTGTCAAAGTCATTTGTGTCATCGTCAACTGTCATTGTCATATACTTGTCTGTGACAATTGACAGGTGTCAGTGTTCAACAAGTGATTTTGTGTGGTGGTTGTGTTGATGACCTATTGCGGTCAAATTACGTAGTTTTGTGGTATAAAAATGTACATTTACGAGCTACCTTTCGAGATAAATAAGGAATTATGCAGGCTGCTCGACATAGAAGACTATTGGAAGGAGTTAGCAGGCAATTGGATGCAATATACGGCGTTCGAAGTTAACGTAAGTAAATCATCGTATACCAAAGATTGGGTATTTCCTTACTGCGAAACGTCTTTAAAACGAGCTTTCTCGGAATTTCCAACTATTTTAATGCTCTGTGCGTCATTTGGTGGTAGAGGAGATCATCTATGCGGTTTGAGAATGGCAAAAACGTGCCCACGAAGATTTTTATCTTAATTACATCATTATGTATGTTATTTTGTTCCTATCACTTGTAATATACATTCAAGAGTACCCTTCGAATCTTTTGAGCTCGTTGAATTGTAGCTGAATTCAATAAATCCGTCCCTAAGATAACCCACTGACCAAGTTTTCTTCTAAATTATCTCCCTAACAAGGCCATAATATTATGTTGTATTATTTTAGGATATAGAACAAACAGCAAGGCGACAGGCTGTATCCCCAACTAATCAGCTGTTCACAAGATGGGGTCAGCTGAACCATAGAGTAGAAGAACTCTTTATTTTATTATATAAGATGAAGCACATGCCAGCATTAATCTGCCTGAAACCAGTTGTAAACAGTGACTTCCATAAACTTTTAAGTAAACACATAAACTCTAGCAGTGGAAGGGAAAGGAAAACTGCAGTCATACATGGTAGGTATACTTTAATTTTTTTTTTACCAGAGACCAATTTAAAAATCCTGCTAATATTATGAATGCAAAAGTTTGTATGTTTGTTACTCCTTAGCGCGAAAACTACTGGACAGATTTTGATGAAACTTGGCAATAATATAGCTTATATATCAGAATAATATGTAGGCTACATTTTATCTGGGTATGGGAAGTAGTTTCCTTAGGAAGCGGGAGAAACCGCTGGCAGAAGCTATACTAAACTAAACTATGTGTAGTGTTAGAAACATGAGCTCATACTATAAACTTTTGATAATATTTAAGTGTATCTTTATGTAATTACGATTATGATTATCATTATAAAGGCCCAGGAAAATTATGATTTTTATCATAATTATCTTTACAATATTAGATATTTCCTAAGTTCGGTTAGAAAAGAATGTTGCAATTTTTGTGTTCAGTTATGTTAGACTGATTAGACAAATCAATGCGAGTATTGATAGATGATTTAAAAAAAAACAACTTCACAAAAAAAACACTGAAAGGGATAAAATAAATCTTCACATGGCTCTAGAAGTCGGTGTCTGCAGGTCTGTTGACTGTGTTTATTTTGCCACCGACTTCTAAAAAAAAGATATGGTCGAATTGAGAACTTCCTCCTTCTTGGGAAGTCGGTTAATAAATAGAATTATGCTATAGGCTATACTGTATAACATTGTCTTAGAGAAAAAACTCGGAAATGTAATTTTTGCAAAAAAAAAACTGTTTTTATGATGTAAACATCCCTAAGCTTATCCTATTTGTTTCATATGAAAAGTTAAGTTTAAAAATTAATGAGGTTTTAAATGTATAAACAGTAATATAATATTACTGTAACAGATTTTACATAGCAACGCCTCACATTAAAACTATTTTAAACCTCATATAAATAACTTTTCAATATCTAAAGGTGGCTTTGAAAAATATTATATTAAATATCATGAAATTATATAACAGCATACCACAGACTTCTGCATGTTTGTGACACGTTATCACATTCAGGCTCTGAAATGATGCTAATGACATATTTTTTTCGTAACACACGACAAAGTAATTCTGTGATTACTTAAATAATTTGTTTGTTTGCACTATAAATCTTCGAATTTTCTGAGCCAATTTAAAAAATATTTTACCGTTGGGTTGCTACTCTATCTCTGGGTGACATCTATACTAATATTATAAAGCGGAAGAGTTTGTTTTCTTGTTTGTTTGTTTGAACGCGCTAATCTCAGGAACTACTGGTCCGATTTGAAAAATTCTTTCAGTGTTAGATAGCCCATTTATCGAGGAAGGTTATAGGCTACATTTTATCCGGGTGCGCGCAGCAGTTCCCACGGGAAAGCAGGTGAAACCGCAGGCGGAAGCTAGTAGGATATATTTTGGTACTAGGGTAGGTATTAGGGTACAGAAATCCAGGTAAGTGGTTCTCTTCAGATGTGAGTGAAACTGCAGGAAACAGGGTAAAATTCTATTTTTAAACATATAAGTGTTATTTTGTTATTTAAGATTTTTTAAATTAATTTAATTTAATAATTTCATTTCAGATAGTTCATATAAGAAAAGTTCACAAAGGAGTGATGGCAACTTTGGGTCAATTCCTTTGCCTGTAATGTTGATTGAAAAGGTATGTATCATGTATGTATGTAAAATAGTAATTTAGTCACACCGTTATTCATAACCAGGCAAGCGGCAGATTTACTATGGAAGAAAATCAATCACATCCTTACTTAATATTATAAAAGTAACTCTTGTCTGTCCGTCTGAATTTCATGCCAAAACATGTAAACAAATTGTTTTTTTGAGATAGTGTTGAGCCTGACAAGTAATGCCCTCCCAAATTATTATACTCAAGTCCATGTTTTCAAAATTTTTTGTCAATTAAATAAATTTCTTTGTGTAAATAATAAATAATCAAACAATAAAATTAAGTAGAAACAAATTGGGTAATAAAGTTTTAATTTCATATGACAACATTTTACACATCAGAGTGTAAAGTCAAAGTTTTATTATTACAATAATTAGGCACCTACTTCAATTAGTAATCTTCATGTTTATTCTTAAAACAATAAAAGAAGGTCAACCCACCTGAACAAGTCACCCATCTGGCATTCAAACCTGTTTGCTCAAGATGGAATGAAGGTGAGAAAGTCGTATTTTTACTTGAGTTGCCAGCTTAAAGTCTAGATACCTATATATGAGGAATTATATTTATCTATAAGTATGTATAGAAATTATAAAAGGAAATATTTGATTTTTTGTTTGTTTGCATTGCATAGGCTACTAAACTATTAAATCAATTTGGAAAATTCTTTCACTATTAGGGAGTTAGACAATCCTATTTAGCCTGTAAACCCTAGGAATTTTAATATTATCACACTAATAATATTACAAAGGCGAAATATTGTGATAGTATGTATGTGGGTATGTTATTCTTTTACACGAAAACTACTGAATGGTTTATGATGAAACCTGCCAGTAATAAGCTTATACATTCCAGAGTAGCGGGTGGACTAAGTACCTAATTTATATTCATGTGCGGAAAATAGTTCCGTCAACCAGTTACTAACATTTAGGAAGTACAACACTTTGTGGGAGTTTGCCCAATTAGGTACCTACATATAATATAGTAAATAATTTTCATTGATACTTGCATTTTCCCGCTTTATTTATAAATTCATTTTACGCATGCACTCACGTCTTCGTTGATAACCAATGTGTCATTAATTTCAGTAGAATCATACAGGAAAGAATGGTTCTGGAATTCCCTTTCGTAGTTTTACGCAGAATAATATATTTAAAGAAATATACGTATACCTAAATAGTACGTAATTAATAAAATCAATTAGTGGGATATATTGACGTAATTCAGTAAACGAATCTATAATTTTAAACCTTAGTGTTTAGTTTGTATGGAGCAATCCGCAATTTTCAAGTTAGAATGCTAAGAATTGCTATGCGGACTATTTGCGACTAAAAAAAATCATTGATAATATTTTTTTGGAAATCTGCTCCCAACCAGAAAAAGGGCAGAAAATTTTATATTCAAAATGTTTACTGTTTTCAATGTAGGAAGCTAAAAACTACGAACTTTTGTTACTAACGAAAAATACCTTCCTTTTTTTTGGAAATCCTTTCCAGTCTCTAAATTAGGAGGAAAAGGGAACCGTGTTACCCCGAAATAAACGCGAACGACGCTGCTGCCAAAAGCCAGTTATATAAATTATTGTAAATGAATTTACAAACAGCAATAACTGATAGTAAAACATAATTCCGCGAATAGGTCAGGTCAACGGCAGTACAATGACGCCACAGGCATTCCCAATACATAAATAACTATTGATATTTCCTATTAACTAATAGGCAATATTATTTTCCTACAAATCCATGTCTGAGGCCAACTCTGTCTTGCTTGACAAGATAATTGATTTCATATATCCTGTTACAGTACCATTTATCAAAAAATATTACGTCTATATAGGAATGTAGGTAAGTCGTGGTGGCCAAGTGGGTAAAGCACCAACATCTCAAGTATGAGTGTGTGGATTCAATTCGAGGTCAGGCAAGCTTTCTAAGTTTTTTTGTACTTTTTAAGTATATTGTGGACACCTATAACTGATTAAAGGATAAGGAAAATACCTTAAGGAAACCTGAACTATAAAGTCTAAAAATACTGGTCCGGGTGCTGCTGGCATTTTTCTCTTGTACGCCGCTCGCATGCCGCCCGGCATAAACCGCACTGCTGAGTAAAGACCCAGATTTTATGAATGTGATGCGGAGAAATGAGGATCATGTTGTGATGAAGGTTTTGAGTATGAATAAGAATGGATATTGTGGTATGGGACGACCAAAGAAACTATGGATGGATTGTGTGAATGTTGATATGGTTAGGAAGAATGTTACTTGTGAGATGACGACAGATAGAAGAGTATGAAAGAAGAAAACATGCTGCGCCGTCCCAAGATAATTTGGGATAAGGGCATGAAGATGATAATGAGAATTTAATTTATTCAAATACCCTGTCTCTTCCCCACTCAGTAGTATTCCTGAGCGGCGGAATTCCTCTCTTTGGTGGCGTCTGGGCCTTAGTAGGTATACCTTAAGCAAATTTATGTGGTCCCAAATAGTGAACCGGTTTTGATTTATCTACTACTTGGATTTATCGCCATTTTTCCTGTTATGTTTTCGGAATGGTCTAAGGAAAACTATTAAGTGTTGCGTTTTACTGGCTTATAGCCAATTAGATTGTTGTGGCATTAACAATGATGTGTTAGGGATGTCAGCTAGTATTTGAAAAAAAAAATACTATTTTTGTGTTTGATGATTTTTCCTTTTTGGGATATTTCTGAGTCACCCTTTTCGTGCCACTGCTGGGCATAGGCCTCCTCTGACGCAGAAGGATTGAGTCCAGCAGGTTTCCTTAGCTTTTAATCAGTCATAGGTGTCCAAGACATAGAAAGTACAAACGAACTTTGAGAGGAGAGGAAAGTTGCTTTAATCCTTGCCTCGCCTGGAGTCGAACCCAAACACTTATACTTGAGAGGTTAGACCTTTACCCACTAGGCCACGACGATGATATATATTTTTGTGTATAAACTAAAAAACATTTTAAATTTAATTCGTGACCCAAAACCACGATTGTTATTGCATCGAAATCGACCCAAAAATATTAGGATCAAACCTTATTGCATTACCCGTTTTTACCTGAGTTTCAAATTTGGTAAACGTATTTCTGGTTTAAGGTTGCTTAAAAATAATTAGGTATTAAGCATTCTTGCGTTTTCTTTTGTTTAGGTACGAATATTGGTGCATTTGATAATAATAAACACAGCTGCACTTGTTTATATGAAGGCGCGGCCCCACCGCGGTGCATGCTGTGCACGGGCACGCGGCGCATTTTAGCTGCGTGTATTCATTTGTTTGACAACGTGGGTCTACGTTTCCACTGGAATACACGAATATGACACACGACTATGTATAGCGTGGCACGGCGCACGGAGAGGCTACGCTGCGATAAGTGAGCTGTACGTAGTCGACGGTCATATTCGTGTATGGAGTACACCCACGTGGAAACGTAGACCCACGTTGACAGCGTTGAGCTATGTAACCGCCTATTCGAGCAAGCCACGCATGTATCAATGACGTCAATTCGTGCGTAGCCTCTCCGTGGGTTGCAGTGGACACAACCACATACATTTTCTTCCAAAGCGAAGCTTAATACACGTGCGTAGTCTCTCCGTGCACCGCGGTGGGGCCGCGCCTTTATGGAGAGATAAATTTGTTCAAAGGCATCAATATTCATGGAAGTGCAGCATAAATTCTCGTTGTTTTAAGCGAATAATGCAAAGAGTAGAGAGTGATATGTACAGACGACAGCACATCAAGTTACCACAATCTGTCAAATTTCTGCAATAGATTTTCAACCTTATCACAATAGAAGAAGGTTAATGTTCGATTGGTAAAATTTGACAAATTCGTATACGTTGATCTGCTGTCGTCTGTACCTCATGAATTTTGCTATCAGGGAAAGTATATTTATATTTAAGGGTTCATTTCTCCAATGACGACTAGATTTGCTTAATTCTATAAATATCACAATCCCAGAGCTGGCTTCCAATCTGACCTGGCGCATCTGAGTATCAGCGATTTTTATGTAGCGCCTGCTTATCTGACCTTCTCAACCCAGTTACCCGGGCAACCCTATCCCCTATGGTAAGTTGGTTGACAGACTTTCTGGCTTCTGACAATCCGTAATGACTGACAAAGACGTTCAAATGACAACGGGATCCGCCATCTTACCTACCGAAAAACGAAGAAACTTGTTATGAAAATATGGTCAACCACCCATGGACTGAACGCGCCAGGCGTGAGGCGTCCCTTACTTTCCGATCGATCGACCGATGGGTACAACTTTCAGGCCACGAATTCTATAAACATCTCAAACATATTTTTTTAATTCCAGGGTGTCCATCTGCCAACAACAAGCAGGATACAGAATGGCAACTCACCGTCTCCTAATTACGAAACGAGTACGGACATAAGCAAGGTAAGCCATACTCTATGGTCACCCTAGTCTAGGGATGGCGAACCTGTATTGAATTACGTGCCAAATTCTTTAAAAGGAGACGTTACATCAAGCAAATAGTCATCATAAAACGAATCGGCTGTTTTCAAAATATTTCACCCTTATATTACTATAAACGTACGATACCTTCTTTACTTTTTGGGTAAAGAAAGATGTATTATATTTACCACTAGCTTCTGCCAGCAGTTTCACCCGCGTCCCGTGGGAACTACTCGGCCCACCCGGATAAAAAGTAGCCTAAAGCCTTCCTCGATAAATGGGCTATCTAACACTGAAAGAATTTTTCAAATCGGACCAGTAGTTCCTGAGATTAGCACGTTCAAACAAACAAACTCTTCAGCTTTATAATATTAGTATGGATTATAATAATTACCATTAGAATGCTCGAGTCTCTAAATAACATTTCTAGCTCTATTTTATCCGATTGTGGAAAGTAGTCCCTAGTGACGCTATTGAAACCGAGAAACAACTAGTTGTACAGACGACAGCACATCAGGTTACTACAATCTGTCAAATTTCTTCAATAGATTTTTAACCTTATTACAATAGCGGAAGGTATTCGATTGGTAACGTTTGACAGATTCGGGCAGGCTAACCCGCTGTCTGCGCACGATTTTTCAAATTCAAATTTCTTCAATCGATTTTCAACCTTATCACAATAGTGGGAGGTTAATGTTATATTGGTAATTTTTTAGAGATTGGGGTAGGGTGACCCACTGTTTGTACATGATTTTAATTGCAATGATTTGGATGCAAAATAATGGCGTGCCACCACAGGCACGCGTGCCATTGGTTTGCCATCCCTGCCCAAGTCATTCACTGATCCTATGATATCATTGTTAAAATTGTTATTCAATGAATATATTTAATTTTATTTAAATGCAATTCTGTTGTGAATCACTCGGCTCGTGTCGTTGTGTGTGCGTATGCAAATTGTAGGTAAAATAAGTGTTTTGTGGTCATGAGTAATCGAATTTCTTTGTATTTTGTACTTGAATTGCGTTTGAATTTTAATACTTATCGTCGCATTAACAAAAATTTTAACTTGTTGTTTCCATCGCAATATTAAGAGTTTTCTTTAAGTTCAATTTATCTAATTTCAAAAATTGTATTTGGTTTAAGAAGGTACTTCAGTAAAATCAAAGTTAAACACACATTTAATTTTAAAGAATAATCAGTTGCCTAATATATTGAAGAGCTCGTGGCTAAGTCAAAGCCGCGCGGATCGATCGATCATAAGGTTAAGCAACGCTTGGCGCGGTCGGTCCGTGGATGGGTTGCCATCTTGTCATAACGAGTTCTTCGTGTTTCGGAAGGCACGATAAACAGTGGTCCCCGGCTGTCCATTTGGAACATCTTTTGGCAGTCGTTACGGGTAGTCAGAAGCCAGAAAGTCTGACAACCAGTCTTACCAAGGGGTGCCAGGTTGCCCGGGTAACTGGGTTGTGGGGAAGGTCAGACAGGCCAGTCGCTTCCATGTAAAACACTGGTTCTCAGCTGCATCCGGTTAGACTGGAAGCCGACCCCAACGTAGTTGGGAAAAGGCTAGGCAGATGATGAGTTGCCTAATATTACCTGTATAGTAACCTCACATCTAAACCAAATCTTAATCTACAATTGATTAACTGCGAAGTTCAATAATCTATCCATCTGACATAGTGTTTAATAGAGGTAGCATTTTGACACTAGACCCATACAGGTAATGTCATCCTATCGCTGTAAATAAATTTACCGCTAGATACATTATTGAAATCCGCCGTAAAAGCGGCCACACGCCGGAAACCAACCGAAACCAAAAATCAACCTTAATTTAATTACAAACAAAGTTCAAAATCGACCACCAATTCTCTCTCCCATCCAGACATCATCAACCCAAGGCGAGAAAGGCAACGAAGATGACGAGATCATGCGCAACGTGTCTGCTGTGCCACGTATCAGCTACGAAGAGTTGAGGGAGGCGACCGGCAACTGGTCTGATAGCAATCTACTGGGGAGGGGCGGGTTTGGACAGGTTTTCAAAGGTATGCTTGATTTCTTTTGGTTTTATAAGGTGACAGCACAGCAAGTTACCACAATCTGTCAAATTTCTGCAATAGATTTTCAACCTTATCGCAATAGAGATAGGTTAGTTTGACTGATAAAATTTGACAGATTCTGTTACCGTGACCTGCTGTTGTCTGTACTGCATCTTAATTTATGCGATTTTTATGTACAGTAAAAGCTCTTCATTCGCGGGGTTTATGTTCCGTAAATATGCCGCGAATACAGAAACCGTGAATATGGAATGGTAATTTATATGGGGTTATAGGGGATACGTTCCTAGGTGACGGATGATAGCGAAAGATACGTGTTACTCGATCACAATTTTTGTAACGAATGGAAAATTAAAACAATACAACACGCAATGCGGCACTTATCAAAGGACGAGACGTCCATTTGTGACAGCATTTAATAATATACTTTATGTCATAACAAATAAGTTTATTTTACCTAAACATTATGTTTGTCAATCCTTCTCGATATGAGAGGAGGCCTGTGCCCAGCAGTGGGACGATAAAAAGGCTACAAAAAAAAATATATATGTTTGTCCTCAAAGGAACCGCTGAACCAAACAAAAAACGCCGATAGCTTTTGAAAAAACAATCTAGGCTTAGTAATAATA
>NWSH02000081.1:7998620-8034927 GCA_002382865.2 Heliothis virescens | reverse complement strand
ATTCGATTGGCGTCTAAGGCGACTGTCGGGGGGGCGGGGGGGGGGGGCGGGGCTCACGCGGCTGTTCTCATATAAGGAGATCAGTCAGCTGCGCATGACATATTATAGGCACAAGCAGTGCGTGACACAGGTGCACTCCTATTCCCTCACGTCTCATAACCCGATGGATGGCCAAACCGACACTACCGGAGAAGGTTAGGCGCGCAGACCACATTTTCAGCAAGACAAAGCTATTTTGGCTCGAAAATAAACCCGAGACCTGGCATAGCAGTGCGCTGCTGACAAGAGACCCACGAGTTCTAAGCATATATGGGCACTCCTGTAATAACCAACTTCTATAATGTCTATGCTAGTTTTAATTTTTATCCAATGGCAAACATTGTAAGCTTAGGTCAAAAGCTCAAAACATCCTCCAATCCTGGTCTATGGTCCAATAAAAACCCTGTATTTGTTGTTTCGTAATGAGAAAGAGCAATTTGTGCATCTTGCCCGAAATCAGCGATTGAGACTTAAAATATATCATTTTTCAATATTTTCGTCCTCTAAGTAAAAGTGTAACAAATAACATGTTCTCAACTAGTTCTACATGTTTGACGGCGTCGATCGGAAGGTGGTATCAGTAACCAAAAATGAAAACCAAGTCAAGTTCCTAGGACTGGTTTGAAAAATAAGTATTTTTTTCTTTGATTCGAATCGAATTGCGAATATTACGCAGGTTTTGACTATTTACTTCAAAAAGATTACCTAAATAACTATTAATTATGTATATTGAAACGCAATGCGGGTCAGCCTTTTAAAATAAGGAAAATTATATCAACTATACCATCATTGTTGTACACCAACTGCAAAGAAACTTGCATAATCTTTACACAGTTATCTAAAAGCCCGTTTTTCCAATTTATGGCTAAAAATTTAAAATAAGGGAATGTTGTATATTAGCTGTTTTCCCGCGGTTTCACCCGCGTCCCTGGCAAGCTACTGCCCTACCCGATTAAAAATATAGCCTACGTTACTCGAAGATAGGTGTACCTTTCGAACAGTGAAGTAATTTTCAAATCGGTCCATAGGTACGGAGCCTCGGGTACAAAAGCCAAGCAAAAAATGTATATTTACTCTTCATTATATTAATATAGATAGATTAATTAATTTGATTCATAAGCTACAATATTGTAAATAACTGATAAATAATAATTTGAATAGTTGTTTTCCCTACCAGTTCCAAAATATGTTCTATTTTTTATCCATGCGGAAATCATCAGTATGACCCCTCCCGCTGTGAGTGACAGCGTGAGGAGTGTCAGACTCTTACTGAGTAAAACCTACCCAGTTTCTACTGCAGCCCTTGATGCCTGGCCATGGTAACTCTTTCAACAAATCCAACAGCCCTCGAACAATTCTGCCAGTTTCTCCAAAACATGGCCAAGGAAAACTGCTCTCATGGCTGGATAAAAAGTAGCCTATGTCTGTTCTAAGACAGGGGTTACACGATCAGTCTGCAGAAAACGAGGAGAATGATCGTTGTAACCAGTTTGATTGACAGATGATGGTCCAAAATGTACCTTGTTTTTTGTCTGTCAATTCTTTTGTCAGTCTGAGATCATGATGGTCGGAATGACGCCAGACTGGATCAATGTAACCCCTGTCTTAGGCTAAGCGAGTAGCTGCGTATCAAAATTCATTTGTTTTTTTAATTTGAAAGTGTAAATCAGAAAGAGTAGGAACCAATTTCAGGTATCCAGGTTAAAATTTCTAGATCTTAGCTAACTGACAGATAAGGCCGTTGAATATAGTTAGTATTATAATCATTTCTATGCATTGTCTTATGTTAATAGGCATCAAGATAGCTATCTAGAGATTGGATATCTTAAACTAGCCTTAAGGGTGGCGGTTCCACTTGAGGAGGAGGCAGACAGATGTGATAAGAGCTGAGCCGCGATTGCACCAATCACATGGCTTTGAAAGAGGAAGAGATGTGGATTTCAAGCCACAGAACGCACGCTTAACTCTTGCAAGTTTATAAACAGTATGGGTGTTAGTTAAATTTGAGTTCTGTTCTTTTATTTTAGATAAAAACGAAAAAAATCACAAAGTATTGGGAGTGCAATCGCCAATGTTCACAAAAATATGGTAATTTCAAAAAACCAAGTTTTTGTTGCAGAAAAAATAAGCTTGCAGGTGTGCCCATAAAAAAGGTATAGGCCATGAAAAATGAATATCCGTGTAGTTTTGAAATTCAATTGTAACTGTACAAAATGAGAAGTTGATTTTGGAATGGCGAAAATATGTGAGAGTTATTAGGTTGCAAAGAAAATATAACAGATGCCACACATAAACCTACCTCAATCTGTCAAATTTCTTCAATAGATTTTCAACCTTATTACAATAGTGGAAGGTTAATGTTCGATTGATAAAATTTGAAAAGATTGCGGGACGTTGGCATGCTGCCGTCTGTGTCTTAGATGTTAGGGTTGAGGCTGAAATAAATTAAATTTGGTTTTGTGAAATGGCCTTTATTGGAAATGCATGCGAATTTATATATTTTTGTAATTAAAGCTGTATTTATATTTATAGAAGATTGAAATTGTTTATAAGCGCTTAATTCTCGCAAGAGGCACTACTGTACAGTTTGAGAAGGACTATTTCATGTCGAAGCATCAAGAAGGCAGTGAATAATTTTTAAAATAGGCTGCAGTAATTCTGAGAATAGCGCATTCAAACAAACAAACTCTTCAGCTTTTATTAGTATAGATATTTATAAGTATATGTGCAGGAGCAACCTGTATGTTATAGTTCAAAACGGCGACTGCAATTGTTTATGTTTTCCACTTTATAAAAAATTCTTAGTGTTCCATGTTTGATGTCAAAAGTGTAAATGCATTGCTTAGGTGAGGCGGGAGTTAAGGGGCGGGGTGTGTGTGTGTGTGGTTGGGGAGGGTTGGTTGGGTGGAGGCAGGTCGGAAATTTCTATTATAGCTAGTATGTTTGAATGTCTCTGATGCTATAATACAAGCTGTGGTTCGCATCCTGGTCAAAGACCTGCTGTCTGTACTTCGAAGTATATTCTTGGACACCAAGTACTGATTAAAAGAAAAGACAAACATCTCGAGGAAACCGGACTTGAAAGTCTGAAATCAGCAACCCGCATCTCTGGCCACGTGGTTATTAACGCTCAACCTTCTCTGTGTAGAGGAGGCAGACCAGCAGTGGGACGATAAACCGACTCATGATGAATAAATCGCATAACACAATATATTGCCAATATATTTCTTCTTTAAAAGAAAAAGCATTGTTTTCAGCCTTAGAGACAAATATCTTTAACAAAATTTGAGTACATACAAAAAAAACTTACGACCGAGTCTTCAATATGATACAGACGAGAAAACCGAATTATTAACCAAAGGACGATGCTAATTAAACAATATAAAAAATCGTTTGTTAAAAGACGAAAATATAATTAAAACAAGAACTAACGAAGAAAAAGAACGAAAGACAAATAACAACAAAACGAAGAGTCGAAAAACAAAAACAAGAGGAAGCATGAAGTATTGACGACCCCGCCAAAAAAGGTAAACAAGATAAAGATAAAGAACCAATGTTGTGCAAATGTTGGCGGCAAATACAGCCAACACAAAAACAATGATGAAAAGTCAAAAAAACAAGTGATGAAAAATCAAAAACAAATGAGAGAAAAACCACAGTTTGCGTTTTGGATGAACAAAAAAGCTGAAACTCGGGATAAAGAAAGAAATGGCGCCAGATATAAAAGTCGAGCTTTTAATGCGAAAAATGCGATTTTAGGTTATACCACAAGAAGCAATACGATAAACATATGTCTTGAGAAACCATACTGATGTAAGTATTATTTTACAGGCTCGCGCACCTGGACTAAAATAGCCTATAGCCTTCCTCATTATTAGTACGCTATCTAAAACACTGATAGATATTTTCAAATCGGACCATAGTCCTGAGATTAGCGCTTCAACAAAACAAACAACTCTTCACTTTATAATATAGTAAGATTATAAAGGCTACTTTTATCCGAGTGCTAGAAGTAGAAGAAAGAAAGAAGTAGTTCCCTTCGAAGCGGGGTAAACTACTGGCGGAACTAGTAAAATAATATGTTAATTGAGATAAAGCAAAAAGTCATTTATTTGAAAGTAGGCTAAAAATCAGCACTTTTTTGAAGTCAAGTTTACAAAAGACACCCAAAAACCCCCGCCTTCACCACTCCTAGGGTTTTTTCGGAAGAAGAAATGTGGAACAAACCCCCCAGTGTAACCTCCGTTAATTATGTAATAGGCTATAGCATTGCCGGGCCACGGCGGCTGTTTCAAGAGTTAAGGAGATCAGCAGCTGCGCAGGACAATATATAGTTGCGGCAGCGATTTGCTGTGGACGAGGTCGCAATAACCGGACCATTAAGCAATACCGATATGCGTATTGCTCCGGACCAATACGATATACCGATTTTCGGGTTATTTCCGAGATTAAGCCGAATAGTTCAGCAAACAACGCCAATCCGGATTTTTTATGGGACCCGCCCCCCCACCTATAATAGGACTGTTTTGGTCTGAGCGAAGAAAAGTTGAAACTGGTCATCAGAAACGTCCCATTCGGCAGATTCATGCTGTCATGACGATTTACTCCAAATTATGGGCTTGGAAATTACGACATTCTTATTATCCCTTCTTAACATATTAATTTGAAACTTGTTTACAAATTACCACCACGATAATTGTCATTTGCGGAGTTTGGAAGTCGTAATTGATCACGCCCGTGCATCGGAGCAGCAGTTAATGTCGTCCTTGCGCCTGATCCTTCTCCGGCTATGAGAGTGGAGGGAATAGGGATTGCACCTGTATCAAGCAAATGCTGTTCACTAAAAATATGTCCTGCGCAGCCGGCTGATGCTGAAGTGTTTAGGAACAGCTCTTTCCTTCGCCTGGTCCGATCTATATCGGCCTTGGTGTTTTTTTGCCATTCATATTTCCCTTACGTTGGCAGAGGCCAGAAAAGTCTGACAGCCCGCTAAATTCTGGGGTGGGTGTGGACTTAGATAGCCACTTGCTCCTGCCACGTCAAAAATTTCTGGTTTTCTCTTCAGGAACTGTATTCGGTTTTAGACTGTAATCGGACCCATACATAACTGGGTAAAAAGCTAGCCGAGCCCCTATAATTGAAATATGTATTTAGCTTTTCTCACACGAAGATACCGGAGTTGGTAGACAAATCTCTGCATTATATTTTTATGATGTAAGAGCCGAATAACTTCAAGACGCTATATTGCCTTAATTTCCATCTGATGTACCCAGTATTTTAAATTTTACCTTAAAGGTTTTTTTTTTCTCTTCTTCTTTGGGTTTTGATTTTTTTTTGATTTATTTCTAACCGACTTTTCCAAAGAGCTGCCCCGTCTTGTTTGTTAATTTAATTAAATGTTTCTCGTACTTTTTCTATCTTGTATTGTTTTATTTATTTCTAAAACCGATAAACCTATTAAATTCCTTGTCTTTCCGAGCCCAAATGAAATGTAAAAAACGAAACATCCTACACACTAAAATCTCACCTCTCTTTGTCGCTCCTCCTTCAGACGCTCAATGTTTGTAAGTTAAATTCTGAGATCCTGAGGGGTCCGTTACCCGTGGGTACATAACCCATCAAACGCACTTAAGTTATAGTTTTCGTCCAACCAGTTTTTACACGGTGAATATAAAACACTAGTATTATCTACTCTGTACACCCTAACTCTTAATACAGACACAGAAGACAGTCTAAAAGCGATCTACTACATGCTTATACCGATATACAACAACTCACTAGTACTACCAAAATAAGAACCCGTCGCGTCCGAGTGGAGAAATTCCAGCCGGACAAATTTATAAACTCAATAACAAACACACTCTAAAAGATCTGATTAGGCAGGATTGGAAGCCGAGCATCCTCGCTTGTAATCCAATGATATTATATGCTCTTCTGTTGTTTGTAAATATTAGTAAATGCATCAGTATATATATATGATTCTAGATAAGAGCGCCAATTAATACACTTCTAAGCATACTAGTAGTAAACCTTTGTTCTGTAATTATATATCTCTCAAAATCCACGAGCTTCAACAACTGTACTTAGATATAACCCATATAAGAGCGGAACAGTTACCTATGTCTAGCCGAGTAGAGGCATTCTATTATTTACATCTAATATCGATTATTAACCAGAACTTCAACACTCTATTAACGACGAACGAGCAGTGATTATACTCTATGTATCAATTTCTTCGATTTTAATGTAACAAAGACGGTACGTCGATGATAGTCAGTGGGACGGAAACCAGGGAGTCCTGCATTTACAATGACCACATATAAAGAAGATATCAGTTAGAGTTTCATGCTTGATATTTACTCTGAGCCGAATTATAATCTGATAATATTTTCAAACACCACAAACCTATGACCACGTCCACATTCAACACTTCGAGAGCGGGCCGAGTTTGAGAAACTAGCCATAAGTGTTGCCGAGCATCGAGCAATGTAGAGTCCTCGGACTAATTCTCATATATTATAGTCAGACGAGGACCCACTATAAACGACCTATACATTATTGTATTACACGTTGTTCACGCCGTGACGCTGATTTTATAGTTCCCACACAGAGACTTGATCTGCTCAGGCAAGCCAACGGCTTGATAAGGTCTTAATAGGCTGCCAGGTCTCGGCGTTTTTTTTATTTAAAGAACGAATACTATATTGGACTGAAAATAAATTAACCTTTGCGTAGGATCGTTGACAGAATGCATATGCTGAAATAACGCTAGCGTCATGCCATGATTTGTCATGAAGATAGTGGTGAAGTATAACAGTATATTATATTAGACGGATATGATTAAGAATTATATCACCAATACTGCTTAGGTCTAAAAGATATACACTGTATCTAGAAAATAAATAACATATTAGAGATTACCCAAATGCACAGCGGACGAATTCTATTAGAAAAAGCCGCAATCTAGCGAACGAAAAACTAGAGCACCTGTCAGCATACCCACCATCCGTGTGATACTGAAATAACAAAACAGAGTAAGCGTTATGAGCACGATATATATTATTTTCTCCTAGTAGATATATGGCGTCCCAAAAACATATAATCTATTCCATGTTGGCAGTATCGTACGAGTGGTCAAGAAACCAGAACGTCACAACACTAGAATCTTCAGCCCAGCTCGCTAAGATTAGCCCGAGCATGACAGGAGCTGGAGTAGTGCGCACGATCAGATAAAGCGACAGCGCACCATGGAAAACACTTAACTACGCACAGCCCAGCCGTGTTTAAGACGGCACACCATAGCTTCGACCGCTATAACCATATTCGAGAAAGTCTAAAGCAGAACAGTGTAAGAGAAGATTACATGTTCTTTTGCCGTCCTGTTAGGTAATTCGACAGCTAAGTATGATGTCAGAGCTTGCAACTTACTATTGCTAGAATAATGGATATAATAAAAGATATTGTCTCTAGTGCGTGTTTTTGTTATATTAATAGAGTATAGTGAATTAAGAATAAGAGAGAGAAGAGATATATCATTATGTAATATTGCTAATTAACAACTCATTTAACGAATGCTAGAGAAATCCAAACTCACCTAAAATTAGTCACACAATGCCCAAAGACTTAACTTCTTAGTACCCACGTCATCTTCTTTTTCCTTGTATTCTTATTATACCACGCACTGACTATACTCAAACACAATTAGAGTGTATACATTAGTCGCAACAGACTATTTTGCAGTTTGGTGAGAATAAGTTAAAAACCTATGAAAGATACATAACCGCACACATTATGCAAATTGCTTTATCCATTACGTCTAAACGACGTAGAGGGGGAATACTATAAATGAAATTCTGATAAAGTGCCAAGTCTGTCTAAAAATCTCCAACAGCAACAAGCGAGATTAAAAAAGTTACACTTTTAACTGAGCGTTATAAACCAATGAGGTATATACAACCGGGAATACACAGTAACTAAAATTATCGGCAGTTGTAGTTCATTAATTAATGATGTTTGGACCGACTATTGGTGCAGTTCTATTGAATAGACTGCGCTTATGTTACCACGTATCAATTTTAATCGATATTTGGTGAATCTCCAGAAAATATTTTTGAGGTGCTTTTAAACATACATATTTTGAAAAAAACTTGTTTTGAGGATAATGATTTACTTAAGAGTAAAAAAAAATATTTGTGATACCTTTCTGAAACATAAATATAAAACATAGTTTATTAACCAATTAAAAAAAAATTGCAATTGTATTTCATTTAAAATGCTAATTTGAATATATTACATTTTTATAATCAATTGTTATAAAAACTCAACGCCAATATCATAATGAATTATCAACCCCTTAAATCTTTGTAACTAATCTTAAAATGTCGGTTACTTAGAAATATACTTATGAACATTAAACACCTTTTGCCAATATTAACTAAACTTCCAAGTACATTATTTAATTTATATAGTTAAGCACTGCGTACCGTCTCATAATGCGCCAAAGTGGATGTTAAAATTTATTCGTACATCCAATTACTATGTATTGTTAATTGAAATAATAATCTCACATGTAGAAAATGTTATTATTTTTAAAATAACACGACCTCAAGTATATCCTTTGAGTGATCATGTACACCAGCACATCAACTTACGACAATCTGTCAAATTCTTCAATCGATTTCGAACCTTATGACAATAGTTGAAGGTGAATTCGATTGGTAAAAAAATACACATCGTTTAAAATGACTACTGTCTTCGTACAGACAACACCCAAGTCACGGTACGAATCTGTCAAAATTACCAGTCAAACATTACCTACCGCTATTACGATAAGGTTGAAAATCATGCAGAAATATTGACAGAATTGTGGTAGCTTGAGGCATGCTACATACATACCAGACTTGGACTTCTATTGTAACATTATATTCAGCTGCCAACTGAAATATTGGAACTGAAAAATAGACTAACCTATTTTCGGAACCACCCGTGACACGTGTAGTAAAATAACAATGACATTATTTTAATGTTAACTGGACCATTAAATATATTTCTGGAAACGTGGAGTAAACCAGGACTATAACAGAAATACTGTATAAAATACTTTTTTCACGCACCTCTTTTAAAGAATTTATACCATCACGCTGTCATCTGCCTAGCCTTTTCCCAACTACGTTGGGGTCGGCTTCCAGTCCAACCGGATGCAGATGAGAACCAGTGTTTTACACGAAGCGACTGCCTGTCTTACCTCCACAACCCAGTTACCCGGGCAACCTGGCACCCCTTGGTAAGACTGGTTGTCAGACTTTCTGACTTCTGACTACCCGATATTCGACAATCGCAATTATCTTTTGGAGTATCAATACTTGTTTTTCTGTATCCCCATAAAAGTTTAAAAAACATCCATACGCATGAACTTTTGTGCAACTCCTATACCACTTAAATTGGCCATACTAACTACATTTCGCTTTCCTCGTTAACAGTACTGTTATTGTGTTTTCAGGTGAATGGAAACATCTTACGGTAGCGGTAAAGCGTCTTCGCGACAATAATGACCGAAACAAGGAACTGATCCGCGAGATGTGCCTCAACCAGTACCGGCACGACAACATACTGCCGCTCTACGGGTACTCGCTCGGAGGTAACTTGTTTCATACTGAGTTATGTACTAGTGGCGAGCGAGATGTGCCTACACCAGTACCGGCACGACAACATACTGCCGCTCTATGGGTACTCGCTCGGAGGTAACTTGTTTCATACTGAGTTATGTACTAGTGGCGAGCGAGATGTGCCTACACCAGTACTGGCACGACAACATACTATAATTTTCTAGACTTGCCTTTTCCCAACTATGCTCTGGATCGGCTTACAGTTTCACCGAATTCAATTGAGTACCAGTGCCTTCCATTGAGCGACTGCCTATCTGACCTTTTGGTATGGCGGGTTGTCAGTTTTTCTGGCTTCTCTACTCTACTACCCGTAACGACTGCTAAAGATGGTCAAATGACAGCCGGGACCCACCAGTTATCGTGCCTTCCAAAACACCGAAGAACTTTGTGACTGTAATTTTTTGTACCAATTTTTTATTTTATTTTGTTATAGGTCCTGAAGCTTGCCTAGTATACCAGTTAATGGCTGGAGGTTCTTTAGAACAAAGGTTAAGGGGTAAAACTCATCACCCACCGCTGACGTGGTCTCAGAGATATAACGTAGTGCATGGTGTTGCAAGGTAAGAAATTTTGACATTTAAATCATGTTTTATTTATGTAGCAAGAAGATTCAACATTTTCAAAGTTAGAATATTGTTTTTTTTTAGAGTCAAGTTTAAATAATCCATTTAACGAATAGCTGACATAGTATACAGGGTGTCCCTTGAAGTATGGATTACCCCTTAGGTATCGAAAGGGTCATTTACTAACGTTTTACTTCAGAATATGGAATTTTATGGGTTAAAAATTAAAGCCAATTTCAACAATTTTAAACAAATTGTGGTCGAAGAAAAATTCATAAAAGAGAACTATCAAAGATTATTGCTGTGTGTCCAAAACGTGTTTTTTTATTAATAAGAATCTGTTGAAAATTCCCTTTTTATACCAAATTCAATTTTTTGAAGAACAAAATATATTTTTTTAATCAAGTTTTGTCTTTGAAAAACTTAAACGGTACATTTTACTTTAAAGATAACCAGTCGGGAAATTGATGTCCATTAGCCAAATTGGCGAATTCACGGCTGTTTAGGATTTGGTTATCTTTATACTTAAATGGAGCAACTTAAACAAAATAAATCGTACTTCCTACTAATATTATAAATGTGAATGTTTGTGAGGTTGTATGTTTGTATGCCAGTGGCTCATTAATCAAGAAAGGGTACAGTCTTCTTGTAATCCGGGTACGGCAAATATTGCCTCAGGAAGCTTCTATAAATGTATTTAAGATATTATTCAACGATTTTCAGAGGTCTGACATTCCTACACACGATGGCAGGTACACCCCTGATCCACGGAGATATAAAGCCAGCAAACATACTCCTGGACACGTGTCTCATGCCCAGGATCGGAGACTTTGGGCTCGCGAGGAAGGGTCCCTATGGTGATGAGCGGTCTGATGTTAAGGTTTCCAAGTGAGTATGGATTTTTTATTAAAGCATAAAAAAATGATCTGATATTTGACCTAATAATTCCAAAATGCGGGCTAAAATGCTGAAGAATCCATACTTCTATATACTAACATAATAGAAACATTTGTTTGTTTGTACACTGAGGGCTCCGAAACTACTGACCAGATTTGAAAAATTCTTTCACTGTTGAAAAGCTCGTCTATTCCCAAGTAACCGGGATACAGCATTTTTTTGACGATCCGGCTGTAGGCCGAAGCCGGGTGTAACATATTAGCTTCATGAATAGCTTGCTAGCTGTAAGCTTGCTTTCTGTAAATTTCTGTTTTACCTTCACGTTTTTATTATTATAATATTTTTTCTTTTCTCTTTTTTTTGTTATTAATATTATTATTTTTGGTCTCGTAAGTTTAGTTTCTTTGCTTGGTTTTGTTTACATGATATACCTATAACATGAAATTATTTCAAACTGATTGACACCCGCAACTCCTCATAGGCCCAGTTGAAAACCAGCGTCAGGCACTACGTGTCTGACGTAAATGCTGAACTGGTGCCTATTTGGCACAACCGTTATTGTTTTATTTTTGTTTTTTTTCATGTGTTGTGTCAATAAATGTATTTTCTTTCTTTCTTCTTTCTTCTGTAAGAAAATTTATGCAAAAGAGAAACCTCATTTTGAAAAGTTTATCCATAGATTTTGTTGCAGCAAATAGCTTAACATTCTAAAAGAGCTCATAAAGACCATTTAAAAAAATCGTTTGCCATTCTAAACTAAACCTTATCCCGCAGAGTATACGGCACAAAGCCGTACTTACCCGACGAGTACCTGCGCGCTCGCTCCCTATCCCCCGCAGTCGACGTGTTCAGCTACGGCGTTGTCATGGTGGAGGTCGCCACCGCGCTGCCTGCTATCGACAAGTCCAGGCCAGAACAGCTGCTCAGCATGTATATACATCAGCTGTATAACCAAGGGTTGGATATGGGTGAGTTTCATGCTGTTTTAGATCTTATTTCTTGGTGGTAAGGTTCGTTTTTGAGGTCGCCACTGCGCTGCCTGCTATCGACAAGTCAAGGCCAGAACAGCTGCTTAGCATGTATATGCATCAGCTGTATAATCAGGGGTTAGAAATGGGTGAGTTTTTGATATGTTGGACTTTATGTTTTTGGTGGTAAGGTTCGTTTTTAATTGGAGTTAAAATATCGCACATTGCGCTCATCGACACACATGTCCAATGCGGTGAGTATTGCAATTCTTTTCGGCTGTGACGACTATGTAAAGCATTTTAATTTATTGACATTTAAGGCCAGTTCCAGAGTTACCAGATAAAGTTCTAAATAGCTATCTAACAGATAGTGGTGTAGATTTTTTTCTATGGTATGGTCTGTCAGATCTGATATGGTTATCAGCTATCCAGAAGTTTATCTGGAACCTCATCACAGACCCTTATAATCGTTAAATGTAAAGTACAGTCAGCACCAATTATTCTGCAACACTTTTTTTGTTCTCAAAAATAAATAAATAAATTCCAGCGACCCTAGAGGACCCGGTGCTGCGCGGGTCTGCACACGCGAGCCCGGCGCTGTGCCGCGCCTTCGTCGACATCGGGCTGCACTGCACTAAGTTCCTACGACAGCAACGACCTACCATGTTAGATGTGTATAAAAAACTTAAAGAAATGGAAGTGCCTAATAATAATAATTTTACTTGAGGATGAAGTAGATGGAGTGTTAACATTATTAAGAAAACTGTGTCAAATATATACTTTACCGATACTTAGACGGTCGCTATATGTTTTGACTTTCAACAGAGTAATGTAATAAACATAGAAATGACGATAGCGAACTAAAATGTCGGAAATTTTTGTGTTAAAAATTTTGTTAGCTCTCCATTCGCTGTTTACTCTGTGGCATTTTTCATGTTTCGTCTTAAGCCTTCCACAATCTGTAAAATTTCTTCAATAAATTTTCAACCTTATCACAATATAGGAAGGTTAATGTTCGATTGGTAAAATTTGACAGATTCGGGTAGGTTAACCTGGTGTTTTCTATGTGTCCGGGAACGTTACAGTCGAGCAACTTTAAGATCAATGCAATTTTGTAGTGCAATAATACAACCGGTTAGACTGATTGTATTATGCAGCTAAAATAGGAACAGTTTCGAATTGTGTCTTAAAAATCTAGGTGTATATATGGAGTTGTAAGTATTTAAGTGCCTGGTTTAAAGTGTACAGTATTATGATGAATGAGACTTTTATAAGTGGTGCGCCAAATATAATGAAGCATTTCTGAAATTAGCTATTTCATTCCTTGCGCATTTGTTCGTATATATCTTGTCGAGACGCTTTGCTTATCCGAAGTTTGCTTATCCGAAGTTTGCTACTATTGACTTGATAATGATCAACTAAATTAAAAAAATAGCCATGTGTGAGGAGTATTAGAACGAAGCTAAGGAATGCAAAGTTATTTCGCGCAGACTGTACTCATGTTTATATTCGTGCCAATTATAACTACTTAAATAAAAATGTGTAAATATTATTAATTTTAACCAATCTTGCTGAGTTTCCATAAAAAATAATATATATTTTTAATGTAATCTAAATTACATCGCTTGTCCTAAAATATATACTGACTTTGCTCAACTTTTTTTCTATTTAATGTATACTTTTTTCTATTTTTCGTTTGGACAGTCCTTTCTGCGTAGCGACTCGCGCAATGTTCTATTACGACAAAAAGTTTGACGAAAGCAAATAAAATTATTCAAATTACTTATATTAAGAATTTTTATTTTATTTTCAAGTTTATGATTACTGTTGTCATATATTTTTTTTATTTAAACGTTTATTTCGGACATTGTGAGTTCCATATAAGCATAATTGAGATCACACACATACACAAGTAAAACACGTAAAAATAAAATAAATATGTAGAGCACAAATAAATGTAAAAATATATTTTTATACGTTATTGTGTAACATATAGATTAAGAATTAGGTATTCTATTTTTGTTTAATTTTTATTTTAAGAAATCGATGTTGTTTTGACAAGTTCATGAATTGTTATTAATTCAAATGAAAATGACTGAAACTTAATTTTAATTAAATAATATTTTGAAATAGATTTTTGTGTTTTATGCTTAGCTAACAGAACATTGTAATTTCTTTCTTTATAATATAAACGTTAATGTTTTATTTATTAACTAGCCGTTTTCCCGCGGTTTCACTCGCATCCCGTGGGAATTACTGCCCGTACCCGGATAAAATATAGCCTATGTCACTCGTGGATAATGTAGCTTTCGAATGGTGAAAGAATTTTTAAAATCGGTCCAGTAGTTTTTGAGCCTATTCATTACAACCAAACAAATAAACAAACAAACAAACAAAGTTTTCCTCTTTATAATATTAGTATAGACAAGAATAGTGCCTTTAGTAGGTAAGTGTTCGATCTCGTAATATTTATGAAAAATCTGCATTTTGATTATGGGTTTGAATTTAGACAACATGTTAGTTAATAAAATAATACCTATACCTATTTTTTATGAACATGTTTTATTTTGTATTTAAACTAGCTTCCGCCAATGTAATTATCCCATGGGAACAACTCTGCGCACCCGTATAAAAAGTTATGAAAGGATAAAAGAGTGGATGGAGAAAGGGGAGGCCTCAGGCATGTAGGTACCTACCGTATAAAAGCTATAAAATATATACCTGTCAGAGATCAAATAAGTTCAAATAGACCATTGACCGAAACAATCACCCGCTCTTGCCCCGATCATTAGACATAGGCACAAAGCTCGCTTACCCATTGCGAACAGTTACCCCGAATGACTGTAGGTCTTACTGAAATTTTGTATGTAGAATTTTCTTAAACACGTGTTGAACGTGTGTTTATCTGGTGAAACAAGAATTGACGCTACGGAGAAGTCGCCAGAGAGGTAGAAGAACCACGGATGCATTTTGGTTGACTAAACTAAGTAGACCGTAAGTAGCGCCTCGTTGGTCTAGTGGTCGCATAGCGCGACTCCCGATCACAGGTCACGGGCTCGATTCCCAGGCCAGGTCGAAATCGCTTTGTGGGTTTTAGAAACTTTAACAAAGCAGCCTGGAGTTTGGAAGTTGGCGGTGTTACACCCCCGTGCCTGGGAGGGCACGTAAAGCCGGCGTCCTCGAATGCTACTCAGTAGCAGTCGTATATAATTCCACGTCAGAGGCCGTCAGGCGGATTTGAGAAAACTCTGACACTAGGATTTGTTAGGTGATTAAACCTGCAGATCACTCGATAAGAAGAAGACTGTAAGTATGTATTTTCGAAATTGATATTCTCGACAAGGAATTAATAGTTAAGGAAGGTAGGTACCTACTACATTTTGCACTTGGTCTGTACAGTCAGCATCAAAAGTAGCTGAACAAATCAAAATTTTCAAAACTGCTAAACACCGTGTCGTCAATAACTTACCGGACTACTCATCTACTTTTTTTGAAGTTCAGGATGTGAAGCAAATTTTGGCGTTTGTGTTGTTAAGAAATTACGATCCTAGACGTTGTGAGGCACTTTTAAAAATATTGATTTGCTCAGCTACTTTTGATGCTGACCGTACCTACTTTAAGTACTTCCATAGGTACAAAGTAATCCATATCCAGTTGCGGTCGCTCAGTGAAACCGCGTAACGCAAGAAGTAGCTAATGTAGCCATGTGCTAATTTGTTATAAGTACTACTTACCTATTAACCAGATAATATACTCGTACACTTATAGACTTAAAACAAATTCTTAAATGTATAATGGCCGATATATGCTCAATTTATGTTCTCAAAAAAAATATCACGTTTCGTGGGTGAATTTTTTTAAGCGGTTTTAAGCTTCATAGCTAATGACTAATAGGTACCTACATATAGTTCTCGTCAAACTTTATGGCAGCTCTGGCTCCCCCCGAAAGCTACGAGCGCTGCATCTCGTGCAATGTTCTGACCCGCTATAAAATTTGAAGACTGAGAACTCTTACAGGTAATTTATTTAGCAAGAAAGTATGAAAATTATTTCAGTAGCTATCCCAGGAATTACGGAGCTTCGGTGCGTTTGAATTCACAGCGGTCCGGGCAATTTATTTCATCACCATATACCACTGCTCTAATTCGGTCAAATTGAGGCACACAGGGACAATAGCAAAATTACAAACTATTGTTAGAAGTTAAATTTTGTAATTAATAAATACAAAAGCGAACCTTGGGAGGGGAAAGAGGACATTTTGGAGGCAAACATAGTGAAATATTTGTTCAATTGTATTAAAATGTAAACAGTCAGTGCGCATACGACAGAAAACGGTACGAAGATCAACTTCAGACTTGCTAAGGATCTCGTGGCTAAGTACGCCGTAATGGTACATCGATCATAAGGTTAAGCAAAACTTGACGCGATGGGTGATCAACTTGTCATGAAGAGTTCTTTCGTATTTCGGGAGGCATGATAAACTGGTGGGTCTCGGGTGTTATTTGCGGGCAGTTGTTAGGTACAGGTAGTTAGAAGCCAGAAAATCTGAGAGCGTTATGAACAAGGGGTATCGAGTAGCCCGGGTAACTGGTCGGATAGGCAGTTGCTCCATGTAAAACACTGTACTCAGCTGCATCCAATTGACCTTCTGGCACAGTTTTTTTTATTGTGCGTTTACATATTCGATCATCCCAATTTTACTAATGGCGACTGACACAAATTTCAGTAGTGTTTATTTCTGTTGCAATGTTTTCTTTGAAGAATCTGTTACTCAATTTCATCTAAACTAACTGACTGCCTGAATCTAAACTGAAGACTGCCCTAGACTTCGTCTGCTTCTTACACTAGGATTAGCCTAAATTTGTCTCCAAGATACCAGGGACATGCAGACAAGATGCGGTTACTCTGTCTATCCGGTTTTCACGCCAGAACTACTGAAAAGATTTAAATGAAACTCAGACAGTCTAAAGTATGAAAAAAGCTTTTAAAAAGGATATTATTTATTTTTTATTCGCGAGCGGGAAGTAGTTTGGATGCGGATGGAGCCGTGGAGAACAGCTAGTGATTTAGAAATACCGTATAATGGCTGCCTTCCCGTAAGACGACGCTTATGAAACTTATGAAAAAAGTATTAATAAGTCCTACTTGCAGTGTAACTAATTCGAAACATTTTTTGGTGAGTAGGTAATCATTCGATAATTAATACGCTGCCCGCAGCGTGAGGGAGTGTCAGAGTCCTACTGACTAAAACCCACCATGTTCCCCCTGGAGCCCTTTGTGTACCTGGGCCGCGGTAACTTCGAACAACCCCGCAGCTCCGGCAGAGCTAATTTGAAACCTAAGCTTTTAAGCAAATCCATGTCAGTTTGATATCATTGTGGAAGACAGAAATTATGTTACGTAGTCCGAGTTACTCTTACGCAGGAATTAGAACAAATATAGGAGACACTTGAACACACATGAAACCACATGAACACAGGGCTGTACTCAATACGTTTATTTTGTTTTTAATGTTATTTTTGACACATTTCTTTTATCAATTTAATTTTGTTATGTTTATATTAAATTACTTACAATTTGATTATTACGTGAATTTAAATGCTTAGCAGTATCTGGGTCAACTTAACGTATTTCGCTGAACCACGAAATACGTTTAGCCGTTTATTAACCGTAAAGTCGAACCTTCTAGAAGCCCCAAAGATATAAGAATATCTAGACGTAATTAAAATAAGGATAAGTGTCGAGTGGCCTTTTTGCCCAGAAACGTAAACAAACCGCCTAATTAACTAAACTCATTAGATGAAAGTAAATATTGTCTCATTAACCAAACGATACTATTAGTTTTGACTTATTGTTTCTTTCATGATTAACGGATAAACAGGAAAGTCTCATTATTATTAATTTGAGCACACAAATCTGTTTATTTTTTATTTATCTAAAGTTTTATCTAACCATGCAAAAATAAGTTTTAGAAGCGTTATTTAGACAAATAGATGCTAGCATTCAGTTTCATAGCCTGTGGGAACTACTCCACGCAATATATAAAAATAAGAAAAGGCTATCTAACACTGAAATAATTTCCAAATCGCACCAGTAGTTCCAGAGATTTGCATGTTCAAACAAAAATCTCTTCAGTTTAATAATAATATATACAGACAAAAAGCCCATTTGCTTATTAACTCACTTCCAAAAAAAGATAGGATTCTCAATTAGCATGTTCGTTTTTTTTAATTCTATATTAATTTTCATATACCCTAACTACAGCCCTGTAACTATAAGGCAGCTTGGTATAGCTCGCAAGACCTACATTGTCGCACCACAAACGACATACGCCTCAGTCCTCACTCGATCACCTCTACAAACGGATCTCTCATTGTTATCAATAATTAATTAAACTTTGGATCGAAAATGGAAACCTATCATTAAGAACAGGTGAGATTTTCTTTTGTGTTATTTGGAATGGGCGGTCTTCAGCATCTAAATCAGTCATTACGTGAAGTTCCATGCATTTTAATTGATACACGTGGTATTCGAAGCCTACTTATCAAAGCGCATGGCTTTACGTCGAATGTCCAATCATAGTACAGACGACAGCACATCAAGTGACCACAATCTGACAAACTGCAATAGATTTTCAACCCTATCACAATAGAGGTAGGTTAATGTTTGACTGGTAAAATTTGTCAGATTCGGGTACCGTGACCTGCTGTTGTCTGTACCTAGGTTTTACCAAAATTAACCATACATCTCATCTATGTCTTCATTGGTAAATCTAATTGAAAACAATCCTATAATATCATAATTATTGCAATTTATGTCATTGTAAGGATTGTAGATGCAGTTGCACACACATAATATGCTTGTTAGCAAAGTGTCCTCGAAAATGCATTGTTGCTATTTGTTTTATAGCGTAGGGGAAGAACCGCATGGTTTTAAGCTTTCTCCAATTTCATAACTGTACAGACGACAGCACATCAAGTTACCACAATCTGTCAAATTTCTGCAATAGATTTTCAACCTTATCACTATGGAGGTAGGTTAAAGTTTGACTGGTATTATTTTTGACAGATTCGGGTACCTACCGTGAACTGCTGTTATCCGTAGGTACAGACGACAGCAGGTCAACGTATACGAATCTGTCAAATTTTACCAATCAAATATTAACCTACCCACTGTTGTGATAAGGTTGAAAATGAAAATCCATTGCAGAAATTTGACAGATTGTGGTAACTTGATGTGCTGTTGTCTGTACATGTATCCAGTATTTATTAATCACTAACTAGACAAAATAAGACCCAACTGTAACCTTTATAATGTGTTTTAATAAAATCTAGACTGAAATATTCTGTTAAAATACTGTTGTTGTCAAGTTTAGGTTATCATGACTGCCTCGTTGGTCTAGTAGTTGTTAAGCACGACTGCTATGCACGGGGTCTCGTGTTCGATTTCCGAGTTGGGCTGAAATCGCTGCATAGGTTTTAAGAAACTTTCAGAGCCTGAAAGAGTTAAAACACCCGCAGAGAGCACGTAAATGTCGGTCCTGCGTCTAATTTCCACTGTCATGTCGGATTGCCGTCCCATCGGGCTATGAGAGTGACGGAACAGATAGTGCACTTGTGTCTGCGCAAATGCTTGTGCACTATAATATGTCCTGCGCAGCCGGCTGATCTCCTTACAGAGAACAGCCGCCGTGGCAACAAATAGATAGCTCATATTTTTGACCTCATTGCAAGGTGAAAATGCTTACCATTAAATTGTACAAATATGACTCAAACTTAAGGCTGTTAGTATTTATTCAAGTGTTATACTTACTTTTGTAACCTCGTCTTCGTCTCGTATGCGACATTAGGTACCTACATTTGTTTCTAGACGTTTTCAAATGTAGATTTTAAAACTTTCGTGGTTCCGAAGAGATATGTTAGATCGATAGAATATGGTAGTTAACAGTTATTTTCATCAATACTTTAATTGATCTGTCAAAAACGGTTACTTTCTATGCAATTTCTATCTGTGATGTCATTGTTTGTTTGTTTGAACGCGCTAATCTCAGGAACTACTGGTCCGATTTGAAAAATTCTTTCAGTGTTAGATAGCCCATTTATCAAGAAAGGCTATAGACTACTTTTTATCCGGGTGCGCCGAGTAGTTCCCACGAGAAGCGGGTGAAACCGCTGGCAGAAGCTAGTAAATATGATTAAACGGGAGACTACATTTCTGGTTGGCAGTAAAGAGTTTAACTACCTCTACGTTTTTCTTTTTTTAGAAGAGAGACTTGATTTCCTATCAAAGTCATGTAATTAACGTTTTTGTGTTTATAATTTTCAGGTGTCATTCCATGGATGTTGAACCAGGTAGACGAAGAAGAATTTGCAAGAAATATACGAAAGTTACCTTATCTTTATTGTGCACTAGCTTCTGCCAGCGACTTCGCCCGCTTCCCGAGGGAATTATTTCCCATACCTGGATAAAAGTAGGCTATAGCCTTCCTCGATAATTGGGCTATTTAACACTGAAAGAATTTTTCAAATTGCTACTGGTCCACTACTGGTTCCTGAGATGTGTTGTCAAAGTTACAGATTGTAACTTCGGGAAGACTTAGGTACAAAAAACCTGAAGTAAATATTCTGTATTATGTTAGTATAAATAGATATAGTACAGAAGAATAGATGATTAATTATTATAATTCTAGATAACTGAAGTTATTGAAAGGCAGAAATCTATACCAAACAGACTCCAAACCACCTGAGAAGAAGAAGACGATACTCGAGAATAAAACAGTGAAGAAGACAAGATCTCCTGAAGAAACTAAAAGTTGTTAAGCGAAGTTGGTTTGTGACCGTCACTAACGGGCAGTGATGTAAATATTTGCTCGTTTTGACGATCGCAAAATGAACTCGCTTGACTATATTCTTCAGTTTACGAAGATTATGAAGAATTTCCGAACAAGGGGTGGAAGGACCAGAAAATATGAAAATTGTAACTTTAGAATTAGATTTTTAGGGTTCCGTACCCAAAGGATAAAACGGGACCCTATTACTAAGACTTCTTTGTCTGTCTATCAGTGTGTCTGTCTGTCTGTCTCCACGCTGTATCTCACTAACCATCATAGCTAGAAAGCTGAAATTTTCACAAATGATGTATTTCTGTTGCCGCTATAACAACAAATACTAAAAATGAAAAAAAAAGGGGGATGGGGTACGGAACCCTTCATGCGCGAGTCCAACTCGCANGTTGTCTGTCTGTCTGTCTCCAGGCTGTATCTCATTAACCGTGACAGCTAGAATGCTGAAATTTTCACAAATGATGTATTTCTGTTGCCGCTATAACAACAAATACTAAAAATGAAAAAAAAAGGGGGATGGGGTACGGAACCCTTCATGCGCGAGTCCAACTCGCACTTGGCCGGTTTTTATTGAACTACTGGTTGTTTTCTGAACAAGGTAAATACTTTATAAATCCTGTGTATGTCTTTAATGTAGCTTATGTCTTTTCTCAGGTTTTTGACTAGATGTTTAGAAAATTTAATTGAATCAGTTCTGGCGTGAAAGTATGAAAGACGAATTTCACTTATGAAGTAGAAAATTAATGTTTTATTTTTAGGGTTCCGTACCCAAAGGGTAAAAACGGAACCCTATTACTAAGACTTCGTTGTCTGTCTGTCTGTCTGTCTCCACGCTGTATCTCATTAACCGTGATAGCTAGAAAGCTGAAATTTTCACAAATGATGTATTTTCGTTGCCGCTATAACAACAAATACTAAAAATTAAAAAAAGTTATATATTAAGGGGGGTCGCCATACAATAAATTATAAAGACAGTGCAATTTGAATACAACGCCATCTGTTACTCAAGCGTGGAACTACAGCTTGGTACGAAACCCTTCGCGCGCGAGTCCAACTCGCACTTGGCCGGTTTTTTTTATAATTTTAGTCAAATGAACTGATGACTTTGTCTTAGACAATTATTTGATATGTTTTGTATTTATAACTTTGGTATTATTTATCATATTAACTGAAAGATTGTAGCTGCGTTATTTTTATTTTTAGTCCTAATTTTAGCCTTATTAATAAAATGTTATGAAAATATGGTCTGACTATTATTTTGGAAGCTGATTTCTTAAGCTAAGTATTATTTACAGTCATGAGTTTTTAAAACAGTTTTTATAAAAATATGATGAGAATGTCTTTGGGTTCGAATCCCATTTTAGTAGAGCCTTTAAGTAGTCCTCGTTATCTAAAACAACTCAAATTCAAAAGCATACCTCCAGAAAAAGCTGGGTTCGATTCCTGGATTGGAAAACATTTGTATTGGGGCATGCTATTAGACAATCCTATATCGATGGATCGGATACCTATACGTAGACACATGCTTTAGTAGAATAAGTTATAGATGTTCATCAAGGAGTAGGTAATGGAAAACCTATAGCAAAGAATAAACTTTACAACAGCCAACTTGATTGTCCCACTAAAAGGCGTAGGAGTAAATTCTTAAAGGAATAAAGAGAAACTACCGATTACGACTCCTCAAGATTTTCAAACTTATAGACATATTTCAGGTCACTTCAATATGTCATGGAAGTAAAATAGGTAGTCGCTCCATGTAAAATACTATTACTCAGCTGCATCTGGTTAGAAATCAAATGCTCAATATTGCTCTTTAAATACTAAGCACCCTGAACCGTTAGATACTTTATAGGGAATTCTGCCAGCGGTTTCACCCGCGTCACGTGGGAACTACTCGGCGCATCCGGATAAAAAGTAGCCTATAGCGTTCCTCGATAAATGGCTATCTAACACTGAAAGATTTTTTCAAATCGGACCACTGGTTCCTGAGATTAGCGCGTTCAAACAAACAAGCTCTTCGGCTTTATAATATTAGTATAGATAAGGCTACATTAGTTCCTTCATTCTGCAGACGGAAAATAGGCCTTCCTTTCATAGAACTTTTAACCAAAGGCAACATAGTGGGTTGCATGGTGGAACGGGCGCTCATTGAGGGATGCCTTCACTCAGTAGGGGATAGCTGATATTTATGTTAATCAGGATGATAATCATAACCGCAGTATCCACAGTTAAATCTATTTACGCATTCTTAGTACAGACGACAGCACATCAAGTTACCACAATCTGTCAAATTTCTGCAATCGATTTTCAACCTTATCACAATGGGGGTAGGTTAATGTTTGATTGGTAAAATTTGACAGATTCGTATACGTTGACCTGCTGTCGTCTGTACATTATACGAAAAAGTTAAAAACTATATATATTTAGATAGGTTTATTAACGGCCATAATTTTACACATTCAATGCGTCATAAAGTAATGCCAAAATCCTATCTCAAGAAAAACATAAGATAGGTAGAATATTGGGAAAAAAAGGAGGACAAAAGGACCAAATTTTCTTATACCTGCGAACTACAATACATACAGAATATCATAATAAAATTAAGAAAATCAAATAACACTTTTGTTAGAAAAGCAACTAATTAAGTAATGAGCTATTATTTGGAATATTAGAACTTTCTACCTTAATACTAAATGACAATGAAAACAAATCAATTAGCGAGACCGTTTTGGACGCTAGGACCAAAATAACTGCTAATTACTATCTCATTGTTTGTTTTTATATAAATAGGTTTGGTTTAAATAAATGTATCAGTTCACTACATCGTGTTATCGTGTTAACTTTAATAAGGTGCTAAGTTATATATTTAGTTAAGTTTGAAATTTTTCATAAGTTTATTTAATTGAATTACTGGATCGATTTCAAAATTCTTTCAGTTTTAGATAGCTCATTTATAGAGAAATGCTAAAGCTCGTTTTTATCCAAGTGTGTTAAGTGGTTCTCACGGAATGCGGGTGAAACCGCTGGTGGAAGCTAGTGTTGTTATAAAGTTAATTCCCCCGTTGATATATCTGAGTTAAAAGGTTTTTTTTTCAGCATATTCTTGATGTGAAATTAAGTAGATATTGTATCACTATTTTTCAGCTATAGTTTTACAATTTGTACTTATAATTACATCGAAGAAAACACACATATCAATCAACATATTTTTGATGTTTTTCTATCGAATATAAGTAGGTTCTGTTTGGCTTTGTTTTTAATTAAAGCCATACAAAGCCTGCTTACATTTGATTAGGAAAATAACTTCGGGATCGAGAAGAAATGAATCGATTATATTTCCACTTAATTATTGATGCTTCTTAAATATTTTGTTGTGATTTTAAGTAGGTTTTTTCCGGCTTGTTTATTATATAAAAGCCGAAATATTCCTGCTTATAATCACAGCAACAGATTTCTTCGAAACAAAGATTTTTCAAAAATAATCTTGCATTTATTTTGATTCTAGTAGAGACAACCTCAGAGCAACCTACCTCAATCTGTCAAATTTCTTCAATAGATTTTCAACCTTATCACGATAGTGGAAGGTTAATGTTCGATTGGTAAAATTTGACAGATTCACGTAGGTTGACCTACTGGTCTCTGTACTTATATTTTACTATTTATCTTATTATTTCAGAGGAAGTCTTGCTATCGGTATAAGTAGATTTTGTTTTGGATTTGTTTGCAATATATTTAAACCCGAACATTTTCTACTTAGTACCGATAACAAGCAAATCATTTTTTTCGACAACGCTGGGTTTTTAAGTGCAAAGAACTTGATTGTACTGCTGTGAATATAAGTAGATTATGTCCAGCTTTTTATTAATTAAAGCTCGGCAAATTCTGCTTAGATTTACGCCAGTAATTAACTTACATAAGTGCATACTCGATGGTTCTTCGGAACGGGAAGAAAAATTTTTTACGGCACATTTTACATCGACGCGACGTCCCCAGAAATTAGAATAGATTTTCAGTTCGATCACGTATATATTTTTTAATTTCTCTGAGAAGGAGTTTAATTTAATTCGACCGCGTAAGTATTATTTTTTATGTGCTCACGGATAATTTCGTCTTTGGTGGCAAAATAAACGTAGTAATAACCTGCAGACAAGTCAAAAGTTTGACATTTCCTTTTCAGTGTTTTAGAAGTTTTTAATATTTTACTGTATTTTGTTTTTGTAGTGTTATAACACTTGCAGGTATTGATAGGTAAATTAGGAACTATCCACACAGCATAAAATAGACGTTTATTTTTTATTTATTTGTATCACATGTAGATGTATTTTTGTTTTTAAACTAGATACGTGTTTCTGGATCAAACTGGGCTGTTGGCTGTGGTTTTAAGTAGATATTGTCTGGTTTTTTTTAATTAAAGCCCTACAAAATCTATTTATCCTTACGGTCAATTAAGACACCCGCCAAACGACCGTTAAGAGTCATCAAGAATTTGAAGTGGAAGTTCTGAAAAGGTGTGAAAATGGATAATAAGGTTTTAATTAGATCATACCTTGTATTAAAAGTTATCATTTTAAGTACGTTTCGATCGGCTGTCTGACAAAACAGCCCTTCGTTGCTTACTTCAGTTGATGACTTACTATAATAACTCCCGAATATTGGTGATTTTCAAGATTTTTATTTTCAAAATGTCCACGTTGTTTCGTTACGTTTTCTATTTATTATATACCTAATTTAATTCTTTCGACTTTTAAAATATAGTGCTGCATATTATCTTTTAGTGATTGTAGTTCATTTTTTTAATTTCTCGTATCCAGTGTTGTCATTTCTTGTAGATCCCAAATAAATTAAATTATATATAGACAAAATGTTAAACTTTTAAAGTACCCTACACCAGCTACTGCTTAAAAAAAATTTTTATAGGCTAGACGAGTTTTTAAATGATAATTTTAACTAACATTGTTGTATTTTTTGTAATGTTAAATGCATGTTTTCTTTTATATTTATAATAGCTAATTTGTATTTGATTGTTGACAAAACATAGCGCACTTTTATTATTTGTGAGACCTATATAATGTTACACCTATGTTTGACAAATAAAACGTTTCTGATTTCTGAAACTTAATAATACAATTCGCATTCAACAAAGATAGGTAGGTAGGTAGGTACCTACTACCAATTTAATAATTTAATCCCAGATCGTCAAAGGGTGTCAACGACCACACATATTGAATCAAGTAATGGAAAAATCCAAGTACATAGATTGCAATATGGCCGTCGAGAATATTCCACGTATTGTGCGGTGCATCAAATCACAAAGGACTCGGGGCTCCCAAATAAGGAAGTTGACACTTAGTGTGCACCAACCCTAATGGATTTAAATCGGCTCTCGGTGTGAATCGGTCGTTAGCTATGTTATATCTATGTATATTTTGTAAAGTGATGGATTTGGTCTTGTAGAATTATTTGATTTGTATTAAAACGTTTTTGAAACTTTATTTAGTCTTTGAAATTATTATACGAATTTGCGCAGCTCTACAAATACATAGAAAGTGATGAAAGGCGGGCGTTTTTTGGGGACTGTTTTGTGTAAAAATTGACCTTCAAAATGTGCTGATTTTTATATTGCAATGACTTTTTATCTTCATCCAAGAACTGTAACGATGTCAAGACTCTAAGACAGGGGTTACACGTTCAGTCTGGGCGTCAGTCTAGTCCATCAGTCTGGTCAGAATGATGGGAGAATGATCGTGTAACCGGTTGATTGACGGACTGATGGTCCAAAATGTACCATGTTTTTTGTCCGTCAGTCTGAGACTGATGCCAGAATGACGCCAGACTGATCGTGTAACCCCTGTCTTAGAACCACTCATTTGTTTTCTCTATTATCTTTGAATTCAAAATGAGAAGACTAACATTATTAGCAGCCCTTTACTTTATTAGAATCTTTATAATTTCGAATCATTACAAGTTCTTTTTTTAAAACATCTTTTACTAAATCAGTATTTCTAAATGCAGGACATATAAATAAATTATATATTAATGAAATTCTAATATAAATCAATTTTAATTCCATTCCCTTTTTAAAATATCTGGACCAATCAGGCCTTAATACGTGCAATGCTTTTTTAATTGAGAAAGGTCAGCGGTCCGGTGTCAATCTTATTCATCCTGAACCGAATTACTGAGAACTTTCAACGTAAAATCAAACTTAATTTAATATATAGTTAGCTGGTGGTTATTGAAAAAAATATATGAAGAACTTTCTGCCGAAAATGGTTTCACCCGCGTCTCGAGAGAATTAGCTACTTCCCGCATTTGGATAAAAAATTGCCTTTATGTTGGTCTGATATATTAACTATTTTACTGACAAGTACTTATCGTCAAAATCCATGCAGTAAGTTATAGCCTGAAAGACTAACATCCTTAGGTACAAACATTTAACTTTATTTTTTTTCGTTCATTTATTGTTTTTTTTTGTTGTAAAATATAGACCAGTATGTATTATTCTAAAGTTAGGGCCAGTTTCAGAAATTCCAGACAGCTATCTGTCAGATAACTATCTATAACTATCTGGAACCTGTTACTGCGGAATTCAATATTCTGTCTATTTCTGGATATGCTTACTAGAGACAGGTATTTGACATTACTTGTATAGGGCTACTGTAAAAATTTATCTCTAGTAAGCAAATCCAGTGATAGATAGGTTATTGGGAACGGCCGTAAAACTGCTTAAGTATTCTCAAAAATAGCGGTATCATATAACCCACAAAATAAAATATGTGGTTTAACCAGTATATAGTGACCAGACTAATTGAGTTTAATTCAATTATGTAAGAATAAGCGAGATACTTCCGCCGGATATGACAATATGAGTAGGATGTTACGGTTAACTAAAATATTTAATGCTAGCTTGTTGCCCGGTTCCACTCATGTCTCAGGAGAACTTCCCGCAATTGGGTAAAATACCGGCCAAGTGCGAGTTGGACTCGCGCACGAAGGGTTCCGTACCATTATCTATGAAAAATGAACGTATCTATTACATACAACTATTGCTTTTTATACAAATATACGAATAACTAAGTCATAATTTGCGGTTTAAGTTAAGTTCACATCATTTAATTTAATTTTTTGTATTTATTGTTATGGCGGCAACGGTAATTCATCATTTGTGAAAATTTAAGCTTTCTAGCTATCACGGTTTGTGAGATACAGCGTGGAGACAGACCGACAGACAGACAACGAAGTCTTAGTGATAGGGTCCCGTTTTACCCTTTGGGTACGCAATCCTAAAAATACGTTCTTTCTCAGGTTCAAACCATTTATAGACCACATTGCATTTACAGCAGTTGAGTAGTTTTAGCGTTAAAACGCAACAGACAGACAGACAGAGTTACTGTCGCTCTTCACAGTATTATAAAAAACATTCAGAATTTAATTTAAGCAGTAATATTTCTCAGTATTTATGAATTTGACAATAATTTCGTCATCAATGGTTCCTTCAGATGTTTTTAATGGAAACCGAAATAGCTTATTGATAAAGTCTAAACAAAACATAGGTACTGACCTATGCTATTCAAATATCAATTATAATTATAATTATTATGCGAAATAATTTATCAGGCGTTTATCTCAGAAACCACTGGTCAGATTTGAAAAAATATTTAAGTGTTAGATAGCTCATTTATCGAAGAAGGTTACAGGCTACATTTTATCCGGGTGCGCAATGTTTTTCCTGTAGTTTTTCTATACCTTATAGTAATATTTAGTTAAATAAGTGATAATTTATGCAAAATCACCATCTGCCTAGCCTCTTCCCAACTATTTTGGGGTCGGCTTACAGACTAACCGTATGCAGCTGAGAACCAGTGTTTTACATGGAGCGACTTCCTGCCTGATCTCCACAACCCAGTTACCCGGGCAACCCGATAACCATAGGCAATACTGGTTGTCAGACTTTCTGGCTTTTTATTTTATGCAAAATAAACATCCCTTCTTTAGTAACTTTTGCATTTTGATTCCATCCCTGTGCTCACGAGGCAATCTTTCAATTCATAGGTTGTCATTCTCAATTGCAAAATGCCCATGTTAATACTACCTGACCTAAATATGAAAATCGATTCTCCGATGCAAAAAGTATATTTGTACTTACAAAGAATGCAGTTTAAACTCCTTTGATATCTATAATCTTTACTAATATTATAAAGAGGTAAAATTGATTGTAAGTTTGTTTGTAGGGGATAATCTCTGGAAGTAATTAACCGATTTTAAAAATTATTTTACTATTCGAAAGCTACATTATCCACGAGTGACATAGGCTATATTTTATCCGGGCAGTAATTCCCACGGGATGCGAGTGAAACCGCGGGAAAATAGCTTGTCCTTAATCTATAGTAATAAAGAGGAAAGATTTGATTGTTTGTATGTTTGTTCGTAACGAATAGACTCCAGATCTACTGAACCGATTTGAATAATTCTTTCACTGTTAGAAAGCTACGTCCTTTGCGCTGAACATGGGCTATGTTTAATCCGGACGCGGATGAAACCGCGGAAAACGGCTAGTAATATAATAAAGAGGAAATATTTTTGTCTGTGTGTACAACACACCTTGAAAGACTCCGAAACTATTACACCAATTTGGGAAAATTAGTTCACTGTTGGAAAGCTGGATTATTCCCGAGTAACATAGGCTATATTTCGTCTAGGTACGGGAAAAAGTTTCTCAGGACGCGAGCGAAACCGCGGGGAAACAGTTTTAAAAAAATATAGATAGAAGATAGAAATCCTACTTTTATATGGATGATTCCTAATTCCTTTACAATATTATTAAAAAGCTTCTATGTAAATCAAGTTTTTTCGGATCGAAGGACCAAAAGTTTAAATCTTGGCTCTAAAGGATAGATTACAAAAATTTGTTGTCAATGAGTTTAAAACATTGATCTGGTAGAGATAATAATAATATTATCCGTTGATAGTTTGAATGATATAACGCGACAACTTCGCGGAGAACACGTAAAAGACCTCTTGGTTCCTCCTTATTACTATTTTAAAATTCTATTAAAATTAATTTATTAAAATTAATTAAAATTAATTATTATTTTCAAATTCTACACATATAAGTGTATTTTTGGTTTACTTAAGTGTTGATTCTTAATTAATTTAATAAATTAAAGTGTCAAAAATTACACACATTTGATACATTAAATAAATTTATTGATCGCGTCTTAGTCAAAGTCACATTGTAGTTTTGTGTAAAATGTTAGAAGATTTTATCAAATTCGCTCAAATTAGCAACAGATCGCAAAAGTGCCTACGAGATTTACGTCGAAATATTAGCAGATTCCTACGAAATGACTGCTTGCCAATCCTAAAGTTGAAGGTACAATTGGTTGAGAACCAATTTTACCTGGTTCGGGAAGGTAGGTACTCAACAATACTTTGATAAAATTATAACACAAAATCCTATAATTAATTAAGACTTCACCCGTATTTCATAAAAGGAAATCCTTATATTTTCCTTAATACAACAAATAACAATAAAAATTTCCTGCTAAGTTATACCTGGCAGCACGGTTCATATTTAAGTAGTCGACGTACAGTACTTCAGTAGCAATTCACAAAATAAAGGGAGTCCCACACCTCCCCGCGAGAGCTCAATGGAATAAGTAGATAATGTGGGCATCACTATTTAAAGCTAATCAAAGTTAGTTAAGGAGTAGTCAGCATCCGTGCGCGGGCGACGCGCGTCGTGCGCTGCCATTGGCTTTCATGCAGTTTTATTTCAAAAAGCGAACGTGGCGGTCGTTCTAAATTCAAGTGTTCAGTTTGACGTTAAGCAGTGACAGTTGGAAATGGATATACTTTATGGCGCATCTTTTTATTTTTTTGTGGATTGGTAAGTTAGAATTCTTTGTGGCCTGTGTCTGCATGTTTAAAGGGCAGTGCACTTATAAATGGTTTCAGAATTAGTTAGAGATTAAGCGCTAGGTTCACAGGTTCTAGATAGCTATCTAACAGATTCTGCTGTAGATATTTTTTTAATTTTGATTACTTTTCTACGGCAGTATCTGACTATCTATCTAGAATTTAATCTGAAACCTGTGTTACTGGTCATAAGTATATTTGATCGCTTGCGTCTTTAATTTTAATTACTAAGAAGACGAGAGAAAGCTCTACACACTGAATTTATTGTACCATAAGTATTACAATCTTCAAAACGAGAAGAGCTCGTGGCTAAGTCAAAGCCGCGCGGATCGATCGATCATAAGGTTAAGCAACGCTTGGCGCGGTCGGTCCGTGGATGGTGACCTCTGTCATAACGAGTTCTTCGTGTTTCGGAAGGCATCGAACAGTGCGGTCCGGCTGTCATTTGAACATCTTTGGCATTCGTTACGGGTAGTCAGAAGCCAGAAAGTCTGACAACCAGTCTTACCAAGGGTACCAGGTTGCCCGGGTAACTGGGTTGTGGAGGTCAGACAGGCCGTCGCGCTCCATGTAAAACACTGGTTCTCAGCTGCATCCGGTTAGACTGGAAGCCGACCCCAACATAGTTGGGAAAAGGCTAGGCAGATGATGAAGTATTACAATCTTGTAAGCGTATTTTAGCTTTAACAAGTTTACTGGGGGAATATTCCTTTATTTACATTATTGGGCTCCAAATGCCTGTGTTTATTAATTTTAATCACCAGTTGTTGACAAGGGTAAACAACGGGTAATTTCAAAGTGTATAAACTAAGCATCCTATTATAATTTCATGATGTACAATTTTTTTTTGAAAATTGAAAGTTAGAGCTTCAAAATTCAATATGTATGTTGGTTTTGGCTGGTTGAATTTCGCTGTAGATTTATTAAATAAGGAAAACGAAAAGAGACGAGATTCACGGGTTTGAAATCGTAAACAACTAACGGAATTCTCATTTTTCCTTTTACAGGCCTTTGCCCTAATAGGATAAACACAGACATATATTATCACAACGCTTAAGAACTTTCCTACGAGTGAATACTATAATTCTTCGCTCCGATAAGTATAGTACAGACGACAGTAAATCAACGTAAATGAATCTGTCAAATTTTACCAATCGAGTATTAACCTTACACTCTTGTGATAAGTTTGAAAATCTATCGCAGAAATTTGGCAGATTGTGGTAACTTGATGTGATGTCGTCTGTACATACATACCAGCATGGAGGGGTCAATAAGTCACAGTTGTATAAAATAACATGAGAAACATTAATAAACGTCAAAATTTACTATATTACTGCTTCATAGCGTTATCTTTATGCGGGTGTCTAACTATCTCAATAACATATCTATCTGCCGATTTGGTTACTGGAGATAGGACTTTGACATTACTTTTATGCAGTTAATATTATTTTTTTAATCTCTAGTAAGCAATTCAACAGACTGAGCATGAATGTGGATGGATATTGTGGAAGGGGACGATCAAAGAAACGATGGATGGATTGTGTGAAAGTCGATATGGTTAGGAAGAATGTTACTTGTGAGATGACGGCAGATAGACGAGTATGGAAGAAGAAAAAATGCTGCGCCGACCACAAATAAATTGGGATAAGGGTATGAAGATGATGATGAAGCAATTCAATAGATAGATAGGTTATTGGGAACGGTTGTAAGGGAATCTTTATAAACAAAGTAGAGGGGTGTTATATGAAACATTATCGAATGTAAATTATAATGTTTGACTGAACTAACACATGTGCTTGAGATGCTTGTTTACACATCGCATGTTCTTTTTTTTACCCAAGTGTTAAAGGGGTTATATGTTTTGCTATCTCATGTTACTTATGGTTAGTACTAATTGCTTCGACATTTTTCTATGTTTAGTTGATTTTCTCCCATTTCTTTGATTTTTTTAATAAAAATATTTTCTTCGTAAGATCGTTGTAAAAATCTCCGTTAGTAGTATTTTCTTAAAAACAAATAGGACAAAAAGAGTTAGTCCTACAAGACCCTTATTCATGTTGAAACACGGAATGGCCAGATATTACATGTGATTAATAGGACCAATAGCATAATCTATGTGAAGCCCAGTATGATATGCCACGGCATTCCTGCATATTTCTTCGGTGAATAACAATTTTGTAAGCGCAATGAGTTGACAAAGCTAATTTAACAACGTGGTTGTAGCTATTAAAGATGTTAACATAAAATATCATAAAGAGGTAAATACAACTTATTTAGAAACAAATAAAAATAGGGCGGGAGCTGTAGACAACACTAAAGACAGAATAGATAGAAAATAAATAGACAATCATAAAAACATGACCCAAAAAGATTACTGTACAGCAGGTCAATTTCAATTGCAATTCAAAACCTGACGTCACTTGCATTGCTAAAACAGAAAAACAAGGAAAAATATTTTGAGGATAATTAATGGAATGCCAGTGTCCATTCAACTGGATCCACAATACTCGACATGTCAGTATGACGTGATCGCGCCATTTAGAACGCTACAACGACTGTTACTGTGAATCATTCGTCAATCAACTTTAGGCTCAGTCTCTAATTTGCAGTGGTATTTGACTGTTGGAGATTATAATTTGTGAGTCTGCTTGGGTGTTCTTTGAATCTTTGGATCTTAACGGCATATCAGCTGTTTGCAATGTCTTTGTTTGTCCCTAAAAGTCTTTGAGAATTTCTGCACGCTTTATAGTGAAGGCAGAAAATGTTATAAGTAATTTGACTATTGCCCTCAAACTATGCTTGCATCTTAGGTACCTACCAATCAATCATCATTATCATAAGCCTTTTTATCATCCCATTGGGCACAGGCCTGCTCTCACACAGAGATCAATTTCTCCTTATTTTAGTCCTCAGTTTAAATCTTTCTCCTTACTTGTCAATCTATTCTCGTAAAAGTGGTATGAACAGACAGTATTTTGTAACATTATTAGGATATTATTCTATTGTGGTCAGTCTTCGAACATTTCATTTAGTCATTAAAGCCTAAAAGGTATGGACTTTGACTTCTTTTTACGAAACTGGAATATCTCCACTACGTATAAGTTAATAGTAGTCGCTTCCTACATTTTTATAACCGCAATGATGATTTTCATAATAAAAGTGTAAGGTTGTAGTAATTCCCCGATCAAAACTAGGTACAGACGACAGCACATCAAGTTACCACAATCTGTCAAATTTCTGCAATCGATTTTCAACCTTATCACAATGGAGGTAGGTTAATGTTCGATTGGTAAAATCTGACAGATTCGTATACGTTGACCTGCTGTTGTCTGTACCTATTACACAAATAAAATTCATGCTTATATTAAAAACGTGATTTCCTGTATGAGAATGAACAAAATAGAATTGGATTGTGAACATCATCGAAATTAATTAATGATGCATAATTTTCTGTTTTGAGTTAAAAATATTTCTTTTATCCTATCTTATACTGAAATATATATCAATTCAAACGATATTTTTCTTTAAATGCACGTCCATTTCATGAAACTAGGAAGAGAACTCCGCTCTTATCAACTTAACCATTTGTTAATTAGCCAATTACAAATTTAAGTGGGCCGCCACGACTGGAGCGAGAACTATTCGTATTATAGAGAGGAGTTGTAATTTGTACGTTAACTTTTGAAATGAAGTTGATTTTTTTGGTCCTTTTACGCCAAATCGAAAGGACCAAAAAATGGATGTCTTTTTGTGGACATCTGAATTAATGTTCTTTAATAGTATGTGTTTTCGCCATTACAATCAACAAAGTAACAATAACTGCATTATACAAGATCAATATAAATAATGTCAATAACGCGAGAAACTCAATTCTTCACACAAAGGTCTCATTATTGGCACAATATTGTCGCATCTTTGCCTTCAATACACCACTATGGTTGCATTAAAAAAGCATGAATGGACCGTGTTCTATTTTCAAAAATAAATTGGCCCATTGTAAGAACTGTCAATGAACAAATAAGTTGGAGTCTATGGGCGTTATTTGATAAAGCGGGGTGGCAACTCGACCGGCCGATAGTAAGGGCAAATGTCAAAGATGAGCATTATACCATTATACAGATAATGGTAACGCGACAGTGTGATGAACTTGCGGCCAAAGTAAACAGCACTTTATTATTTATTTATAGTTCACGACTGGCATTGTTTAGAGTCGAGCTCCGCCTTAAGGATTGTTTTACTTCATAATAATGGAACGGTGATCTATGGTTAGTTTTGGTTTTCGAATTTCAAAAAACTGTTTTTATATTTCGAATGTTTTTATTTTATTTTTTGGAAAGCCAGTATTATGATGAAACCCTCTATCTAATTCATTTTGGGTTTGGTAATTCATATGCATAGTACCTACCTATCTATCTAGCCAATTGGAAATTAAGTTTATCCCTCATAATAATTTAAGTGTGTGTATGTGAAGATATATTAATTAACTTAAAGACAAGGTTATCAAAACGAGATAAATTGGAGCAAAAAAAAGCCTGTTTAATTAGGTCAGTACCTATTTGTTTTACAAGAAATTTATAAAATAAAATAAATAATTTATGTAACGCGGCTTATAAATTAAAGCAAGTAAAAAATTCGAAACTTCTTTCTTCTTTTTAAGCAAAAACGATTTAAAATATTAATTTATTCATAATTTATCTGAAATAAATTAAATTAAGAACATTATAAAAAAACATAAAAGCAACCATTACCATAAACAAAATTCGTTACGACCTAATTTAATGCTACACATTACCGCGGCTCAGCAATTAAACTTTTAAAAACTATTTTTAGGGTTCCGTACTCGAAGGGTAAACGGGGTATTATGTGACCGTCCGTCAGTCCGTCTGTATTTCATGAATCATGATAGTTAAACAGTTGAAACTTGCATATATTTCTGTTGCCGCTATAACAACAAAATACTGAAAATAAGTATTTAAGAAAGCTCTCATACAACAAACGTATTGTTTTATACATAGAAGATAGAAGATAGAGAATAAAGATGTAAAATTGATGTCATCAAAAACATCCTNGGGGTATAGAGTGGGTAAGGGTGTGTTTAGTCCATGAAACTGAACAACATACCCGTGGGAAAATATGTTGAATTATGAAAAAAAGTCTTTCCTTACATTACAAATTCTAGGTACTTATATTCCAAGTGAAAAGTTGTTCAGTTTCCTGGGCTGAACACACCCTTTACGTGTCTCTTGTATTATGTAAAGATAAACTCTACAAAAAGAAGTGAGATGTCATCAAAAACATCCTGTAAAAAACCCAAGTCTCGCAGGCCGCAGCTCAGTCTCTCTATCGTAAAAAGTTGTGAGATCCAGACAGAAGGTCCTTTAAGTACAGACTAAAAAGATTAACTGACTTGGTATT
>NWSH02000081.1:7970011-7988472 GCA_002382865.2 Heliothis virescens | reverse complement strand
TATTTTTTTAAATTCATTTTTAAGCTGTAGTGAAAAGTTTGGGAACCTCTTCTTCAATCTTTCCCCGGTGGGGTAAGATTGAAATATACAAAACAAATAATTCGTTTTATCTTTGTTATGCCAAGGCATTTTGACACTACTGGTAGTTCCGAGTATTCTAGGCACTTCAAAATAAAGACTAGTGAGCATCAACAGCGTCAGATATTCATTTGAACGATTTTAGAAACTATTTCGGTCTTTCCCCATCACCTTTTTGTCTTTCCCCTAGACATATTTTCGTAATAACAACATTTAACTTATTTTTTTTTCTGCTTTCGAATAGATTTAACAGGAAGTTATTAATATGATACAAAAATATATTCTTTGCTCTTTACTCATGACAAAAAACATTTTAGAATAAGCTTATATGTACGGTTCTACACGTCTTCAAACACAACACTGCTCATCTCATTGAAAAACCGTTCGATCTTGCCCCTACCGACCTTACCCACTGTAGCACTTCTGAGGTAAGTTGATGAGTTGGCGTCTGTGCCTAAGGACCATTTCTTAAGACTTGTACTCTACCTACTCGGGTACCTCCTGTTTTCGAAGAGAAGAGAAGAGAAGAAGATGTGAAATAAAGAAGAAAGAAGTTAACTAAGTCTTGTTCCTAAGTACTAGTGCCGCAGGAGTGTTTCAGCTACTCCTGCTGCTTCAGTGCTTATCAATGAGCATTTAGTGTCACAGCGCTTCCGAAGATTGAGGGGATTTCTACGCAAATTGCATCACGAATTATATTTACTTTTTTTTTGTGTAGTAATGATGTTGTGTTTTTTAGGGTTCCGTACCCAAAGGCTAAAACGGGGCCCTATAACTAAGACTTCGTTGTCTGTCTGTCTGTCTCCACGCTGTATCTCATTAACCGTGATAGCTAGAAAGCTGAAATTTTTACAAATGATGTATTTCCGTTGCCGCTATAAGAACAAATACTAAAATCCACAATGAACGTGTGAAACCGCAAATTATAACTTCCTTTGTTATTCATACATTTGTATGAAAAACAAAGTTATTTTTTGCTGTCCGAAAAATGTTTGTATTTTGGCTAGTTGTAGGTATATATTATATTGGTACGGAACCCTTCATGCACGAGTCCAACTCGCACTTTGCCGGTTTTTTGTACTGTGTGTAAAGTGTGTTGTTGTGTTCTTTTATTGTGTAATTCTGTGTCTGTAGATATTATTGTCAATTTTTGTTTGTTAATGTTTATAATAAATTTAGCAATGCTCGTGATTCAGATTTTTGTTAGTAGTAATGATGTTGTGTTCTTTTGTATTATTTTTAATGCTGTGTCTGTAGATGTATTATTTTTTTGCATGTTATTGTTAAGCGTAGGTATGTTAAAGTGATGCAGTATTTTTTTGAGATATAAATTTTGATCATTATGAAAGGTTTATACCTTAGTAAGTTTTACGCTCAACAAAAAAAAAAACTATATCACTTTATTTTATTATACTGGCTGACTTTTCGATTGAAAAAATAAGAACTGATCTCTTACAACCCTTTTCAAGAACAAAATGACAAAACGTTTTTGTAATTGAGTATTATTGCTTTGGAATAAGTTTAGTGTTTTTTATTAATTAAAAGCTTTTATTTAACTTGCAATGTATGTAAATATATTTATAACTATATTTGTGTGTTCGGGTGAAATCTTTGAACTCAATTTTGAAGTAGATATATTCAACCGTTTGTACTGAGATTTTGTGGATGCGTTTAGTTTAGATGACAATATATGAAAAGGTATGTGACGTCATTCTAAATTCAATATGGCGGATCATACAAGATGTCAGAACAGTTATGTTTAATCCACTTATACAATATGGGTATCAAATAAAAGGTCTCGTTGAGAGTAACTAGAAAAAATATATGACGTCATTCTGAATCCAATATGGCGGACAACGCAGGATGGCGGAATAGTTACCTTTAGTCCACTTTTATAATATGGGTATTAAATGAAAGAGCTTGTTAATAGTATCTAGAAATAATGGCGATAACTAAAAAGTAAAAAATAAATTAAAAGTAAAAAAAAACTTTTTAAGAAAAAGCTTTTATTTAAACGCTCTAAAAAGAAGAAAATAAAATTTTGTCAATAATAAAAGCTTGTCGCGAGGTTTACATACCTATCAATATTCCTTTACCTATATCATAATAATTTGTGGTAAATCGAGCGACAAGTTTTTATTATTGACAAAATTTTATTTTCTTCTTTTTAGAGCGTTTAAATAAAAGCTTCTTCTTAAAAAGTTTTTTTTTTTACTTTTAATTTATTTTTTACTTTTTTTCTTGTTAACTTTGTAAAATGTACCAGTATGAAACTGCGTAATAGTATGTTTTCTTACAGGTAATCTAGCCATCAAATATTGTAAATCTCCAAGAAGAGCAAAGCAAAGCGTTAGGGCACTACCTACCTTTTCTCGGAGTGTTTCGACGGTTTATTGAACCCTCATAGTGTTGGTTTCCGATATACCACATAGTTCATATCCTCAGGATATGATATCAATAATAGACTTACTTAACATACAAAATCTCAATTGAATAGCTCTAATACTTTAGACTTTATTGATGTCTGAAATACACTGATTTCGTCACTGGCACACTGATAATCATCAAAATGTTTGGCTACTTTCTGAACTGCTAGAAAGCTGAAATTTGGTATGGGAGCTCAGTTTAGTCTACAGCTAACAAAAAAATTCATAAACTTATAACTTTCTCCCCCATCCCCTAAAATGCGGGGGTGCAAATTTGTATAAGACTTCAAAATGTTAGGGTACTTCGAGTAACTGAACAAAGTTCAGTATATAAAACAACACTACCGCGAGCCCTGATAAACTTAAAATTTGCCTAGCAACTTACAAAAAGAACTGAAATCATGTAATGAAATACATGAAATGTTTTTGATGGGATGTTCTTATTTTGGTTATATTTTCAACAAAAGTTCAATAAAAATAACTAGATGTATAGAAGAAATACAGAACTCTTAAAAAGAAAGCAAAAGCTCACGATGACTTTATGATGTTTTAGATAGCGTTGCTGCAAGCCAGAAGGACCTCTACCGGCTAGCTGAGAAAGCCGGAAAATGAGTAAAACGGGGTGCTCTACCTACTCTAAACCCGTAAATAAGATGAACTAGGAATGAACGATGAAATGGAGAATGTGTGGGGTATCCAGGATGGATAAAGCGAACAATGAGTACTTAAGTATGTATGAGAGGCAGTCTGAAACTAGCGCCAATGTGAGGTCAGCATGTATCGTGGTATGAATATGTTATGAGAAAGTGTGAAACTTGTGATATAAAGAGTGTGCTAAGTGTGACTATGGATGAATGAAGAGGCAGAGATAGACTAAAGAAAAGGTGGATTACCTGTCTGAAAGATGACATGAATAAGAAGAGAGTGGATGTTAGCATGACGGCTGACAGAGAGGAATGAAAGCAGAAAAAATATTACGCCGACCCGAAATAACTTGGGAACAGGGCAGGAAGAAGACGAGTGTTGATTGCCTATTCCAGCACCACGGAGAAATAGTTTGGCTTAAATAAATAAAAAAGTTATTATGAATATCACAATTATTTTTTGTACCTCAAAAGAATCTTGTGAATTTGGCAAGAATATTAGTAAGTGGTTACTTTTTCGCTTAACATTTTCCCATGAAAACAAAATTTGACATTTTGTTGTGTAGAAAATTGTTTAATTTTACACATTTTTTCTATCTGCGTATAAACAGTAGGTACCAAAAGAAAAGCCAACTTTTCGACTAAATTCTGACTAAAAATTACTTTCACAGACCAATTAATATTTTTTTCGTTATATGCGATAAAAAAACCATACATTTTAATGATAAAAGTTGACAAATGGCCGTTTTTCCATTCCATTTGATCCATACTTCGAGGGACACCTTATATGACGCTGTTTTTATGCTACTTTGGATAATGTATACTAATATTATAAAGCTGAAGAGTTTGTTTGTTTGTTTGATCGCGCTAATCTCAGGAAATACTGGTTCGATTTGAAAAAATATTTTAGGGTTAGATAGCCCATTCATCAAGGAAGGTTATAGGCTACTTTTTATCCCGGTGCGCTCAGTAGTTCCCACGGGAAAGCGGGTGAAACAGCTGGTGGAAGCTAGTTATAAATACAGGTCTACGAGGTGGTCCAAAATATTGATCCTCCATTTCGAGGACCCCATTTTATTTCCAATAATTTATGATAAACAGCTTTTTTTTCTTTAAACGGACGTTTATCTCATTGATGTAAAGGGCCTCAAACGATTGATTCCCAAATCACGATTAGACAAGAAAAATGTATAATAAAAAGTTGCTCCGTAAATTAAGACAGTTTAACCGACCATTTCATTTGAATATCATTTCAAGTATAAAAGAAAAAAATATATAATGCATTAATCACAGTGCGTACAGACGACAGCACATTAAGTTACCACAATCTGTAAAATTTTTGCGATAGGTTTTCAACTTTATCACAATAGAGGTAGGTTAATGTTTGCCTGGTAAAATTTATCAGATTCGGGTACTGTGACCTGTTGTTGTCTGTACATACGTGCTCATTGCTCAGCTGATGGAGCGACTGCATAATCTATCATCCTTGGGCCAGTTATTCGGGTAACCTGATACACGTCTTCGTAAGACTGGTTATCAGACTTTCTGGCTTCTGACTACCCGTAACAGTCTCATTGACAGTAGCGTCCATTTTAACGTACCTTCCGAAAAACGAATCCCTTTGGGTGTTCTTTATCATATGACGGCCACCCATCCAGAGACCGAGCTCCCAGTGTTGGTGTGGTCTTCGTTATCTACCACCAATCTGAAGATCGCTCGATCCGTGAGTCTGCTACTTAGCCGCGAGCTCTTCAATCCAACTCTTCATTATACCCTGCTATCCATCATAATTATGATGATAGAAAAACTGCAGATCTAATAAAGTTACTTTACAGTAGGTATAGCAGCAGATGTACCGATAAATAAAAATTGGTACACAATAAAAAACTATCTACAAATTGGAAAAAACTTTTAGGAATTCGAAAATCCGAACTCGAAGAAGCATAATGTATATTACAGAATACGCATACTCCAGGATCAATCATAAAATAATAATTTGCGAAAAACACTATCGAACTTTAGCAGACGTCAAAAACTTAATGAAAAACTACATATTTAATGAAAATATGGACCTATAATTTCCATGAAAAAAATGCCTGAAACGAAACCTTGTAAAAACCACCAAACTTCGATTCCGTACTCTTTGTATCTCTCTTAATCTCCCTTAATGTTTTTGGGAGATGAGTTGAATTCATATGTTCTACTATAATATAGATAAACAAAGAAAAAATCCTGCAAGCAGGGCAGATGAAAATCTGTTAAGAATATGAAAATCTGGATCGAGTGATGCTATTATTGTTTTACAGACATCAAAAATTAAAAAGAATTTATTGAAAGTAGGCTGAAAACAGCACTTTTGAACGTCACAACTACATGAGACAGCTAGTGTCTAAACACACTATGCCGAACGTACGTGACCGAAGCTCCGCGGCTGATTTTACGTCCCAACGTATTCGGCTGATATGTCACACCACAGTGCCGAACTTACGCGGCAGAAATTCAGTTGCGCAATTTTGTGTGTATATTCAGTGTTCGATCGAACCAAACTTCGGTCGCGTATAATTCTCCCCATCGCCAGAATATTAAGTCTGTCTTGGGGCACATCCTTAAAACCAAGGCGAAATCGTTTATCCTAGGAATTAGGATAAAACTGCATTCAATTTTACCTACCTTATCATCTACCCTAAGGTAGAATTAATAGAGAAGCACAAAATCATTATTTTTACAAACAAACTGCTCCCCGCAGTTTCATCCGCGTCCTTAGTCGTAAAGAATATAAGATACAATTTTATTTTTTTTGTATCATACAATTTTTATATCTCCTGACTACAATGAATATAAGAAAAATCAGACGCGTCCTGAGAGGAGAAACCTAATTCTGGGCCTGAAAACCATTTTTGGCGTTACACGAATGAAACATGTACCAAAATAATCGTCTATTTTTCGTAATTAAGCTATTTAAAACTTATGCTTATTAGCAATGGCCAAGTATCGAAAATAATTAGGTACATAAAATTCTAGGCCACGAAACCAAGCGAGCTAGCTTTAGGAGAGAGGTTAGTCGTCCGTCAGTCTGGCATCAGTCAAAACACGGTACATTCTGGACCAGACTGATGGAATGGACTGATGCCAGACTGATCGTGTAACCTCTGTCTTAAACGCGGCAACGCCCCCTAGTTAAACAAAAGACAACATATGGCAGTGTGGAGGACTGTGGTATGAGACTGAGGTAAGAGACTGAGGTATGAGAGCAGCCAGTAAAGCTCATCATACCTCACAGAAATGGCAGGATGCTCCGACCGGACGGGTGTTTTGTCCGGTGGGCTACTGCCCGACAGTTGTTGTCGGGGTGTACTATATAGGTTCAAGTTGCGCGCGAACACTGCTTGCACGATGCAGGATGGTGCGCCTTCCGATGTGTATGTAGCGGTGTAGGTAGTGTTACCGCTACATCACTCCCCTCCGGAGACCGGAGCTCGATGGTCCAAGTCCTCGTAATTGTTCCATGCCATTCTTGTCGCCGATCTGTTGCCGCGAAGTTCTCGGTGAGTCGGAACTGGCTGCTGCGGCGGTGCTGCGATTCCCGGTGGGTCGGGACCGGCGCTGCAGAGGTTGCTAGCCACTATCGCACAGCGCCGCGATAGTGGCTAGCGACTGCTTCGGCGAGGGAGTTACTCGACCGGCCGAGATGCAGTGAGCTGGAGCCAAGGTCGCTGGATGAGGCTGAGGGTGCAGACCAGGAATGTGCAGCTGTTACATCCTGAAGGTCAGGTTAAACCATTTGAAGCTGGCTGGCTGAAGGACTCGTCACTCGAAAGCTTAAGAGGTCTTGATGTTGTTGATGACGTCACGTAGCTCGAAGGTTGCACTGACGTCCAATGCGGGGTCCCCACTGTGGAGGTATGATAGCAGAGAGTATAGCTTATCACACCGAGTGGTAACGGGAGGATCCTCCGACCGGACGGGTGTTTTGTCCGGTGGGCTACTGCCCGACAGTTGTTGTCGGGGTGTTCTATATAGGTTCAAGTTGCGCGCAAACACTGCTTGCACGATGCAGGATGGTGCGCCTTCCGATGTGTATGTAGCGGTGTAGGTAGTGGTACCGCTACAGCGGGAACATTGAACGCAAACATAAAATATAACTCTGTCTGATTTTACCAATTTGGCTATTGCTGGGAGATGTGATACTCAGGCTCTTAAAACCTTCCTAAATACTCTAACTTATGGCCAAATTCCAGCCCTGTTGGCCAGGCCCAAGTTGGTATGGATTTAACGTTTTTCCTTTTTTGGGTAGGTATATATATTTTTTAATTTATCGTAAAAATTATTATAAACCTTCTTTTGACTACAACGAACAAAACAAAAAAAATATTTTTGGAATCGGTCCAGCTGGTCAGACGTGATCCGATGACCAGAAAAAATAAGGGGTTATTTTTATATAACCTATATCAGAAGTTAAATAAGATTCATATAGACAGGTAGATGGATCTAATACAGGTTCTTATAAAAATTCAAGCTAATTGCATGATTTCAAGGAGTTAGACTTTTGGTTTAGAGAAGAACCGACAAAGGCCACTATCGAAATAAGCATCTTGTTAACATTTACATCTTCTCAGGTAATGTGAGGTTCACTTTGGTCAATTTGTCAAGTGTGGTTCAAATGGAATGAAAAGTACAGAGTGACCTTTTTAACGCTGAAGAAGCCGTAATTTTGTTTAAGTTGAGCCCCAAAAATCTTTGTATAAAGCAGTTTTCATTCTTTGCTGTCTATGCTGACCAATATCATTCAGTGCAAATTATTCAGCAAGCACCTTTGGGTCAACCTCCAGGTGGGAAATAAAGCCACCGATAACAGCATTTCCAAGGTGGATTGACATCAGGCAGGCGGCCGGTCTTAAAAAAATACCAATCTGTTTTCTAATAAGAATAGTGAAAAAGAAATGAACAATAAGGTTACCTAGCAGGCCACGTGCAGGGGCAGCACCCGGCCCCTGTGGGTAATGGACAAAGGTTTTTGCATCAACCCAGGCGGGGCCAATGTAGGCGGCTAGCCCAGGAAGTACGATTGAGATATGCGAGTTGGAATGTTGGAACGATGACTGGAAGAGCTAGAGAGTAAGCTGCTGTGTTTCAGTCATGGCCAGCCCTAACAGGATTCTGAACATGATTGGAAGCAGATAAGAATGTCCATATATTAGACATTGTCTTCATTTTTATTCACCCCAGTACCGACCGCTATATTAATTTTAAACCAGCACCTTGTTTTCGAAATATATTTAATTTGATATGAGTTATTGTACTCGAAGTAAAATAAATAAAAATTATCATCTTCATCTGCCTCACCATCACCATATATCGGTCAGCTTCCAGTCTAATAGGATGCACCTGAGTCACAGAATAATAAGTACAAGTACAGAAGTTCCACTTCCCGTCAGAGCCGGATTAACCTTAAGGCAGATTAGGCAACTGCCTAGGGGCCCAGCACCGACAAGGGGCCCACAACAATGCAGTCCGCAAAAAAAAAAATGGACCGAACGAAAATGATAATCAACAAAACTATTCTTTTTTTTCAACGCATGTAGCACTTTATACATATAAAATCATCTAATATCTAACATTAGAACTAATGCCTATAATCGTTCGGAACGCAACTGGACTTCATTCACGTTGGGGGAGTTCCCGATTCGTTGGGTGCACGGAGGGTTGGGTGCTTTCTGTAAGCTTTCGAAGCGTTATAATAATTTTTAGCCTAATAGTTCCCAACTTTTGAAATATCTACGTAATCTTTAATTATAATATGTGATATGAGTTTTGCGATTGTAAAGTCAATTTTTTTGTGAAAAAATGTTTTTGTGTGCTCTGTGTTTGAAGACTTACGATTTTCACATACGCCCAGTGGCGTAGCTACGAAGGGGCTAGCCGGGGCAGTGCCCCGGGGCCCCTGAATCATTACCAGAAAATGACAATCACACTGAACTTTTCAAAGTTACTCTCATTTTTAATTACATAAAGACAGGTTGCAACCCGATTTTTGCAAAAATTTCGCGCTCGCTTCGCTCGCGTCCTCGAGTTACTTCCTGTTCTTCTTTTTGGCCCTTAAACTAAAAAAATTGCGCTCGCTTCGCTCGCATCCTCCAATTAAATCCTGCTGTTTTTCTATGTTTAGTCCTCCGATACCCTGAGAACAACTTGAGGGCATTTTTCAAAAAAGTCGCACATTCTTTTCCTGCTCGTGCTTTTTCCCCCTAACTTTCTCTTGCGCCTTCAGAGGATACACGATGTAGATTTTTCGGGATTTGCCAAAAACCAATACGGTCTTACTAAAAAAAAAGTTGTTTATTTTAAAATTTTTATCCTGAAACTGGAAAAATTTCGCGCTCGCTTCGCTCGCAACTTTTCTATCATGCACTTCTTTAACAGTGTTTCCCTTTCAATATTAAAACTAAAAAAAAATTCGCGCTCGCTGCGCTCCCTCCATTTAAATTCCAAACTTTTTCTTCTCATTCTTGATGTGCCCACAACGTTATAAAAGGCTAGATGCACTTCTGCATATACTACATCTAAAGTCGAGGGCGGCAAATTTGTCTCCCGCCCCGGTGGCGGTTAGCCACGCCACGCCACTGTATGAGACGAAGACTGAACAGCTATGTAGACATTTTGTGATTTGGACTTACTGCGACCTTGTCAATTTGCGATATATTAGTCTGTCCTTTAGTTAACTAGTTGATTAAAATAGTTTCATTGTTTTTTCTACTGAAAGGCATTTCCCAAACTTTTGCAACTCCTCTTTAAAAGCGTTCAAAAACACTGTTTTAAATAATTTGGTTTGGTGTAGGTATGTGAAAATCGTAAGTTTTCAAACACAAGGGTCGCGAAATATTTCTTCATAGATTCATACAAAAGGGGTCTCGCCATGAAAAAGTTTAAAAAACACGGATTTAAATAATTTGGAACGCATTTGGACGGTTTATCTCGTTTTACGTTGAGGAAATCTCCGATTCGTTGGATGCTATTAGGCAGGAGCGTTTTACGACAGCGAATTGGAAAAACTTTGTCCTTTGTGTGTGTTTAAACTCTTAATAGAAGTAGAGTACAGTCTGTACTCTACGCGTGGGCTGCGCGGGTGACTCTGTTCTGTACTAACAAGGAGCCAATCCGCGTTAGGACCTCATATCATCCATGCCTAAATCGGCTAAAATTGTATTAACGAATGTGGGAAGAAGGCAAAAAATACATCACATGATTTACTTAGAGTAGGTAAGAAGAGGGGCCCGAAAATTGTATTGCCTACAGGCCCATGACAGGTTAATCCGGCTCTGCTTCCCGTAACAATTCATAGAAATAGAGACTCTTGATACTAAGCAATAAAGTTCAATTCAGCTCGCATAAGCGCTCAGTACCTATCGAGATATTCACCTAAGTATTGCCGCTCTCTTCTAACGCTTAGCTCTGTCGCTGTCTGGCGCCGAGTGACGCGATACCTACATATGTCGCTAGGGTTGTCGGCTCGCCGATGCGTTGCTACCTACTACTATAATATTCATCGTCTATCTATCTAACTATTTGACCACCTATTCTATATTTTTGCAGTCTGTACTGTTTTGAATGAACTTTGNAGTTCCACTTCCCGTAACAATTCATAGAAATAGAGACTCTTGATACTAAGCAATAAAGTTCAATTCAGCTCGCATAAGCGCTCAGTACCTATCGAGATATTCACCTAAGTATTGCCGCTCTCTTCTAACGCTTAGCTCTGTCGCTGTCTGGCGCCGAGTGACGCGATACCTATGTCGCTAGGGTTGTCGGCTCGCCGATGCGTTGCTACCTACTACTATAATATTCATCGTCTATCTATCTAACTATTTGACCACCTATTCTATATTTTTGCAGTCTGTACTGTTTTGAATGAACTTTGTATAAAGAGAACCTAACTAAATTCTTTTTATCATTTAACCCCTATAAAATTTTGCTTTTCACATGAGTAAACAATTCTCATTTACTTACAGTAACAATATTTTACATTTTGCATTAATTAAAAAGTTGTGGAACAAAAACATCAAAAAATCTGGTTTGTTTACATTTTTACTATTCTTAATTCTTAATTAATTCTAATCTCCTAACGCGTTGACCTATTTATATGATTCAAACGGATAAAATAGTTTTAGACTTAGGCCTTTCATTTGACACCTTAATCGTTAAAATATATCAAGAAACAAAAAGTCACATTTTAAAGTTGCTCTCGTAATTATAAAAAACAAATTCCTTAAATTCAGACATGAGTCCATATTATTAGTAAGTATCAACAAAGTAACTAATTAATGTTAGTAAAATGAAGAATGTGAAGGTTTATAGTTTCATAGTTTAAAAATAAATTTGAATTTATCTACATTTTCTCATCTGCAGGTAATGAAAAAAATGACAATCCCACGTCCTTTTGTCTTGACACACATCCATCAAAAGAGCAATACTTTAAACCAGCCATTCTCTCTTATTTTAAACTTATTTTAATAATAAAACTTCCACCAAACACACGTGCGAGCTCAACGCGTGAGCAGCGGCACCCATCAGTCGGTGAGGCGCCGTCGCCGCGCGAATTTATAGGCATTTATCGCTGTAGGTACGGCCGAGTGGCGGTGGCCTGCCTGAGTGCCAGTTTCTTACATGGAGCGACTACCTATCGGACCTAGTTACCCGGGCAGCCTCACACCCCTTGGTAAATCTGGTTGTCAGACATTCTGGCTTCTGAGTATCCGTAACGAATGTCAAAGATTCAATGCCTTCCGATACACGGAAGAATTCATGAAGACAAGAAGACCCACGGACCGATCGAACCAAGAATAACTTAACCTTCTAGGTACCTAATTGAAGGACCCTTGCGACTGTTACTTAGCCACGGGCTCCTGTGATCGATTTCAGAACACTGAAGAAAAATATACTTATCAAAAACTTGATGGTAAGCAGGTCAAAAGTAAAACTACTGAATTACTCACATCTTTTAACTACTCAAATCTACATACGACCTAGATGTTTAATATGTTTGGGCTGATTCGTATTCATCATTCAGATAGTCGAGACTAAGTCAGAAGGACTTCGTAAAGACTCATTGTCTGATAGTGTTATAACATTCTTTGGTAAATGTTATGAAAACGCTTTCCATAAATGTTCCATGACGTTAATTTACTGAAATCAGGGCCAGAAAACTTGCTTAGGGCTCAAACAAATATGCTGAGTAAAACAGTAGGTAATAGTGACGATAACACCGAAGATCTTTTAGCTCAGTCCAGTGATTTGGGCCTGACTAGAGCTACACGAACCGCAGGAGTTCTCTACAGATCACTAACGCTTGGAAATCCTTAAATTCTTTTGATATCCATAAGAAGACTAGCATCCATGTGATAGAATTTTCATATATGAGCCAAAGAATATGTTTGTCAGTGCAGTAACAAATCCAAGGTTATAGACCTTGGAACCAAGCACTTCAGAACACTTACATTGTTAAGACTGAAGTCTAAAATGAGTACACCTATAGTATCCATGCAATAGGCTCTATAGGGCAAAATCTATAATAAATCTGTAGAGAGGTCAATTCTGTACATGAAATATATTTCCAAAATAACTATCAGGGGGTGATTAGGATCGATACTGATGCCAAAAATGCAATCCGTAGAATTTTTGTCTGTCTGTCTGTCTGTCTGTATAACCGTTATAGAAACAAAAACTATTGGACGGATTTTAACGAAACTTGGTACAATTATTACCCATACTCCTGAGCAGGTTATAGTATACTTTTCATCACGCTACAATCAATAGGAGCAGAGCAGTGAAGGGAAATGTTGGGAATGTTATTCACACGGTAGGTCCTCTTAGAGGGAGAAGTGCACTTATCAGTGCAGTAACTAAACCAAATTGAATAACCTACGACGAGTATAAAAAGGATATCATCCTTGACTATTGTGCACACACAGAAAAAACACTTGTCGAAGTATTATTTACAGGAATATAAGTGGTAAGATACAACGTGACTAAATAAACGGATCCATCTTCCACTTATTGGAAGACTAAGTGCCAATCACTGCACCAACGGGACCAGATTGAATAATTGAATAATCGTCAATTGCAAACGTTAGATTCAATTCACAACGTGTTAACGATACAACACAAGAGGATCCCATCCGTTTAATATAGACATGGCCACAATTGAAAATTGCAACAAGTGACACAGTAGGAGCAAATTATATCACAACGCACCCATATGACAGGGATCCATCTTTCAACGATCAGCAAATTGCATACACTAGAACCAATAACGATAAAATAACCCTCAACAACAAAATTGCTCGAAATAATATCCATAACGATGAATATCCGTCGCGAATAGACGCGCTTAGAATCTGCGGGCGTCAAAACATATAATACCACTTAAGCTTGATCTATTATTCAGTAATAATAGCTGGGGAATGGCGGCTCAGCTTATACTGGCATAACAACCCGTATAGACCACTTAACTCAATAAAACTCCCCTTGGCTGACATTAAATTTAATAGTCTATGAAAGGAACGGCGCGAGCGCAAATGGTCCTTCCTGTGAGGGAACGGAAGACGGCGATTGGCTCAATTGCGCGGCCCATTCACCAATCAGCGTCCTGATATGCTTGCAGGTCAACCTGTCCAATTTAAAATTGGTAGTTGTAGTCGCAAATCTCCGGGTTACGTAAGTCAGTTTCGTTTTTGGACTGAATACTGTATGATCATGAATATTCCTGAAGATGTCAGCTGTTTGGAGTAAGCACGATTGTACGTTGTTATAAAAGGAAATATTTATAACGGTACTAAGGCAACTAATAAGGCCATGTATGTGAGGAAATTTTGATATACCTTAGAAGTCTATTAACATTATTAGTTTTACAACATTAATTTTATTCAAGCTGAATAATGGAGTAACTCAACAGGCCCGGGCGTGAACAATAAAAACAGACTCGGATACAAAAGTACGAGAACGGTTAATTAGGTTTATGACGTGCACTTAAAACTTCAATTAAGTGACACTGTGGTCTTCATTGGAACTGCATTCCTAGCTTTCAAAGTATAGTTTTATCTAGTAACATGAATTCTTTTGAAATTTTTGAAGACTTGCTTGAATCCCGGAATTACGAACTTCACACTTTTGGTTGATAGCATCAGTATTCTTTTAACTTATAGGCTTGTCGTAGTTCACGTAAAATTCAATGGCGGTCCGCAACTAAATTCCGAGCAGAAATACGCGCATGTGGCCCTCCTGTACCTCCACCACTCGCTGATACCTAAAAATTGTTTCTACAGCGGTGAGGTTCCGTGACGATAATTTTTTTGCCAGAACCATATAAATAAAAGTACCATCAATATTCCATACATTTATTGCAACGTCAAAACTTCTCAACTTTAGTTTCGAAGAAGCCTATGTTCTGTATCTCGCTGCGTATGACGTCACCAGGTTTGAGAAACTCCGGCGGATCACGTAAGGACCCTACTCCGCCCGGAGTGCCAGTTAATATCAAATCGCCTGGGAGCAGCGTCATGACACTGGAAGAGAATTAAACCTTATTTCTGAGGTTATAAGAACTAGATTGCAGTGGCTGTTTTCGGATAAGTTGAATAATGTGTGTGTGGTTAAAAGTACAGCTTTGGCATCCCCGAATGCTACTCAGTAGTAAACGTTTGTTAGAATGCCACGTCAAAGGCCGTCAGGTGAGTTTGAGAAAACCTGCGGTGCCTCAGCTGATAAGACCTGCCATCACTCGATGAGTAGAGAAGCAGTTGAAAGTAGGTGGCGATGAAGCTGGAAATCACCAGTGGGCAAGGAAGTCATATTTTAGAGAAAAAAAAGTAGAAATAAGCGATGGAAACTACCTTTAGAGACGTAAAAAATTAGGTAAGCATGACAGAACTGTGTTCGAAGTATTAATAATTACGAAAGCATTACAATATTTTGAGTCTCTAGAACTCCATTTAAGAGGAATCCAGTGAGAACCAGCTGAAACCAGATACAGGTAACTTGTACAAACATTAGTGGGTCAATTGACCCTGTGCTAAATGCACCCACATTACTAATCCGACGATCAATTGACGAAGAGACATTGATCTATCCGACTGGCATTTTAATGCAAATTTTGTTTCAGTTTTAATCAGGTTAAGACGAGCGTTTTCAACATGAACGTGGATGGATATAGAAGAGGAGGATGACCATATAAACGATTGATAGATTGTGTGAATTCAATATCGCTAGAGATAATGCTACTTTGCGAGATGACATGGCAGATACAAGAGTTTGGAAGAAGAAAACATGCTGTGCCGACTCCTAAACGAATAGGGAAAGAGCCGGAGAAAGGATGGTTGCTTCAGTTTTAAATGCCTGTAAAAATTACTCAGCGCAACGAGTAGGAAATTAGTCGTCCTATAAACCACAGTTCTCGTTGAATAGCTTTGCTTGTCAGAAATTCGAAAACTTCACTAAGTATACTCAAAATAAATGTATATAAAACTTTTCCGTTACTGAATGACTGACTAACGAAAAATGCACAGCCGAAACTAGTGAGTATAGAAAGTTGAAATTTGGTAAGTAGGTTTCTTAGAGAGAGCACTATGAGAGGATTTTCGGAAATTCCTAAGAGGTGAAAGAGAAAATCACGCGGGCAATCGCGGGCAACAGTTAGGAGTATGCGCATGAGTGGTGAGTCAAATAGCTAGCTTCGAGAAAAACGCTAGTGTCAAAGCGTTGCAAAGATACTTACGTGGTTATCCTCTCAATAATGGCGGGTATCTTGTGTATCAAGTTGCTGGTATTACTTTTCTGCTTCTCAACTCCATTGACACTGCAACTTAAGTCTAGATTATGTGGATCTCCGATTTCATCTGGAGTTACTATATAAGGTCCAATGGGACAGAACGTGTCTTGAGACTGTTGGGAGCAAAGATTTTCATTAGGCTTTGTACTGAATATTAATAGATGTTTTATCACGGGGAAGCGGTTGCTTTAGGTACTTGTCGGCCGCTACCGAGTGTTCCTGAGCTTATGCAGAAGGATAGTTGGAAAAGCGGGGCTCCAGAAGAGCTCAAGGTAAGTGCTATTCATTAAAAGTCCGACACTCCCTCCCAATGCACCCACAGCGGGAGAAGTCATTCGATAAGTTCTCATCCCCAACAAATACAGCTAAAAGCAGCCAGGCCACACTCTCATCTTTATCATATTTTTCACTACTCACCACAAACTATACAACACCTTCTGTGTAGCCCAATGTGTCCTAACAGCTGCATAGCGGAAGAACTTCATGCTGCCACTGACAATACCATGAGCGTGGCAGAATACACCCGTATTCTGCCACGCTCATGGTATTGTCAGTCCACCTCCACAATTAACATTAGATTAGCAATCGACTGTCTAAGAAGAAAACTAGTAACCCAATGATCTAATAGGTAAGCGATTTAAAAACTAACCTTGCCAAGCAAGAACTGTGCACCATTCTTCTCCTTCTGCCATTCCCTATCGGTGATGTCCTGCGCGATAGTGTATCCGAAGATATAATTGTTAGCATCGGCAGCTGTGACGCTACTGGCTCGTTTGCCAATCACGACTGCCAGTTCTACTTCCCAGTCCACTTTCTGTGGAAAACTCTAGACGTTAATGGTGATCCAGGATAAGTAGTTTCTAAGCTTTTAGATCATCATCTATAGAGGTGATGATCTCTGCTTCTACTGCTACTGCTCCACCTAACTCATAGGAGTTAGGTTTCCTCGTATCCTATATCTGTCAAAATTTTTGAGCATAGAATACGTACAATCCAAATGCATTTGTGCTAAAGCTTTTATCCAAAATTTTCGAGGCATGCATCGTCGCAACGATGGCTCGACTCGAGCATATATTCGAATAATTTTAAAACCAAGCCGAGGCATACTTAGTGCGCTGTTCGTGGTGTATGCCTCGCAATATGTGCATCCACCTTAAAATATGAGCACTAAGATAAGCAGGTATTGCATAGCATATGTGCAATTCAAATATTAATTTTTAAACTTATAAATCAACATTGAACTATAGGGTATCGAATCGAACAATGCTAAAAAGACGGCTCCAACAAAGAGTTAGCAACAGCGCCGAAAAGACCGCTACAAATTCATAAACCAGCCAGTACCAAACCGACTTTAATGAACGGAAGACGTACTAAACACTAGTGACATTATTTCATCATACGCTACACCTACACACTATGAATTACTGCGTCAATTTACTCCAATAATTGACCCCAATCTGCGAGGCGCTGAGGTCAGAACAGACCTCTGTGATTCACTACGAATTTTTGACCCCATCGGCCATCTTTGTGGAGGTTGATACGAGTAGGATAGGTCGTTACACTTTGAATTTCGAAGAGAACTGTTTAGTCGAATTATTAAATTAAGATCCTCATTTTGAAAAAAAGTTATGAGATAGAAGAACACCGTGGTAGTCTAGCGGTTAAATCACCTATCTCTAAACTATGAGTGTGCGGGTTCCAAAGTCAGGCAATCAGAGATATTTCTTCTCAACGATGACTGAGTAATGGTGAAGGAAAACATTTTGAGGAAGCCTGGACATTAAAGCTTGATTTCGCCAATGCGTCATAAGCAAGCGTGGTGATTAACGCTCAGTCCTTTTCTATGAGAAAAGAGGCCTATGCCTTACTGCGGAATTCAATAATCTATCTATCTCTGGATTTACCTACTAGTGATAGAACTTTGACATAAGCCCCATACAAGTAATGTCAAATTCCTATCTCTAGTAAGCAAATCAATAGATAGATGAAATATTGGGAACGGCCGTTAGACAATAAAAAAGGGCTTAGGAAACATTGACAGTGGATGAGGTTCTGCGTATAAATATATTTTAAAAAAATACCTTGCAAACATCAGTCCTTATTCTCAAAGGATCGTTTGGCCCGATGATAGTACTGGAATACTTGCTAAATATCATAGGTATGGCGGGATGTTCAACTTTTAATAATTGGCAATGGTCTGCGTAGTTTAGGGCAACCCCTAAGATTTTGTCCATACCATCGATAGGGGCTAACAATTTGACTGAAGATAGGGGCGTTCCTTCTTTGGCGTTGGTGGCTTGTACCCTAGAAATATTTAAAGGAATAGTTGTTGTTAAAATTTAACAGTATTTTAGAATTAATTAAACAAAACCGTAGATATAATGAATCCGTTCGTCAGTCCGTGTCGTTTGCGTTTGCGTGAAAGCACAGCGCGGTTATAAGGCTACTAACACATATACCTACACAGAGGGATTTCGGTAAATAAAAAAAAAA
>NWSH02000081.1:7943643-7969840 GCA_002382865.2 Heliothis virescens | reverse complement strand
TGTCTAAGAAGAAAACTAGTAACCCAATGATCTAATAGGTAAGCGATTTAAAAACTAACCTTGCCAAGCAAGAACTGTGCACCATTCTTCTCCTTCTGCCATTCCCTATCGGTGATGTCCTGCGCGATAGTGTATCCGAAGATATAATTGTTAGCATCGGCAGCTGTGACGCTACTGGCTCGTTTGCCAATCACGACTGCCAGTTCTACTTCCCAGTCCACTTTCTGTGGAAAACTCTAGACGTTAATGGTGATCCAGGATAAGTAGTTTCTAAGCTTTTAGATCATCATCTATAGAGGTGATGATCTCTGCTTCTACTGCTACTGCTCCACCTAACTCATAGGAGTTAGGTTTCCTCGTATCCTATATCTGTCAAAATTTTTGAGCATAGAATACGTACAATCCAAATGCATTTGTGCTAAAGCTTTTATCCAAAATTTTCGAGGCATGCATCGTCGCAACGATGGCTCGACTCGAGCATATATTCGAATAATTTTAAAACCAAGCCGAGGCATACTTAGTGCGCTGTTCGTGGTGTATGCCTCGCAATATGTGCATCCACCTTAAAATATGAGCACTAAGATAAGCAGGTATTGCATAGCATATGTGCAATTCAAATATTAATTTTTAAACTTATAAATCAACATTGAACTATAGGGTATCGAATCGAACAATGCTAAAAAGACGGCTCCAACAAAGAGTTAGCAACAGCGCCGAAAAGACCGCTACAAATTCATAAACCAGCCAGTACCAAACCGACTTTAATGAACGGAAGACGTACTAAACACTAGTGACATTATTTCATCATACGCTACACCTACACACTATGAATTACTGCGTCAATTTACTCCAATAATTGACCCCAATCTGCGAGGCGCTGAGGTCAGAACAGACCTCTGTGATTCACTACGAATTTTTGACCCCATCGGCCATCTTTGTGGAGGTTGATACGAGTAGGATAGGTCGTTACACTTTGAATTTCGAAGAGAACTGTTTAGTCGAATTATTAAATTAAGATCCTCATTTTGAAAAAAAGTTATGAGATAGAAGAACACCGTGGTAGTCTAGCGGTTAAATCACCTATCTCTAAACTATGAGTGTGCGGGTTCCAAAGTCAGGCAATCAGAGATATTTCTTCTCAACGATGACTGAGTAATGGTGAAGGAAAACATTTTGAGGAAGCCTGGACATTAAAGCTTGATTTCGCCAATGCGTCATAAGCAAGCGTGGTGATTAACGCTCAGTCCTTTTCTATGAGAAAAGAGGCCTATGCCTTACTGCGGAATTCAATAATCTATCTATCTCTGGATTTACCTACTAGTGATAGAACTTTGACATAAGCCCCATACAAGTAATGTCAAATTCCTATCTCTAGTAAGCAAATCAATAGATAGATGAAATATTGGGAACGGCCGTTAGACAATAAAAAAGGGCTTAGGAAACATTGACAGTGGATGAGGTTCTGCGTATAAATATATTTTAAAAAAATACCTTGCAAACATCAGTCCTTATTCTCAAAGGATCGTTTGGCCCGATGATAGTACTGGAATACTTGCTAAATATCATAGGTATGGCGGGATGTTCAACTTTTAATAATTGGCAATGGTCTGCGTAGTTTAGGGCAACCCCTAAGATTTTGTCCATACCATCGATAGGGGCTAACAATTTGACTGAAGATAGGGGCGTTCCTTCTTTGGCGTTGGTGGCTTGTACCCTAGAAATATTTAAAGGAATAGTTGTTGTTAAAATTTAACAGTATTTTAGAATTAATTAAACAAAACCGTAGATATAATGAATCCGTTCGTCAGTCCGTGTCGTTTGCGTTTGCGTGAAAGCACAGCGCGGTTATAAGGCTACTAACACATATACCTACACAGAGGGATTTCGGTAAATAAAAAAAAAAATTGATCATTTTATTGTTGATTTGGGTCGAGAATCATTAGCATAACTACGTCTTTGAATTTGACTAGGATGCAAATTAACAGCTTGAAGGTACCGTACCTATGTAGAGCACAGTGCCTTTCAAAACAAGGAGGAACTGACCCGGATGGTCACTCATCGACGGTCCAACCGCGCCAAACCTATTCCATGGTCGATGGAACTTTGCGGTTGTTACTCGGCCACGGGCTCTTCTTACATCATAGTAGATATTAAGTAATTACTACACTTATACAGTTACTCATACACCTCTCTAGCACCATTTGGTATTATCCTTAAAAATGCGAAATAACTATCTATCTATCGGCTATCACGCCAAAAGTACTAAACCGAATTAGGTATACGTGTTTTGCTACACACATAGTCTACAGCCTGAGAAAGGACATAGGCTACATTTTATTCAGGTGCCGACAGTAATGTAACAGCTAAGTAGTCTGGACTTACGCTTGAACTCTCTCCGTTATTCCTGTCTCCAATATATCCAGCATATTGCCTGGCATGGCACAGTCTTGACAACAGATGTCCACGACATCATTGCCGTTTAAATAGCCCACTCGGATCACATCGGGTGCGTTGCTATATGCAAATTGTACGTATTTCATGTCCCTGTTGAGTATTGAAAATATTTAGTATTGAAGGATAAGGGACAAATAACTTGGGAACAGGGCAGGAAGAAGGAGAAGGATAAGGAACCACATGGGCTTAGGTATCTTGTCTCCCCTAGGTAGGAGCTAACGGGTTACAACTGTCGTTGATTATTTTTAGTCTTGCCTTCTATCTTTTTAAAACACGGTCAGCAAAGTCCGAAAAAATATTTTTATGTTTAATAGGAAGTAGACTTTTTTTAATCGATGGGAAATCATCAGCTGATTTTTCCCACTGTGGGTGACAGCGTGAGGGAGTGTCAGACTTTTACTGGCTAAAATCCACCGTGTTCCTTCTTGAGCCCTGTTTACCTGGGCCGCGGTAACTATTTCGGACAATCTTGCAGCCCCACTAGACTTTAGTCTGGTTATTTTCCAACAAAAGTACTTTAATTCAACGTGGTTATCTCCAGCCTCTTAGATACATACAAGATACTTTGATGTACTACAATGCCCGTTCAAGAGTTCTACTTATATACCTGTTAACCACTAGAAATATAAGAGGAGCATCAGGTAAGTACCAGCGGTCAGTCTCGTTTAATACACCACAAATATCAGTGCATAATATAAAATTTATTGCTGGATATTTTTCATGTTTCCACTGAAATGTCATCCATCTTAACTGACAGGTTTTATGTCATTTTGATTAAAATTTTGATTAATTGCAAGGAGTTTTAAAATCTATACTAATAATATAACAAAGAGGAAACATTTGTTTGTTTGTACCTTAAAAGCTCCTAAACTACTGGACCGATTTGAAAAACTCACCATTCGCATTCCAACTGTCCAAAACAAATTGTCCCCGAATAACATTGGGTACCTACATTTTGTCTTGGTATGGGAAATTACTATCGAACTTGCTGCTCAAGATCGAAAGGAGTGGAAAAATCTTCTGCGAACCCTATGTCCCTGATGAGGGATAACAGGACGACATCATCATCATCATCATGGGAAGTAGTTTGGTAATAAATCCCTTTGGTAATAAGTTCCTTCATAGTTTTCCAAGTTCTATAGCTGTGCCCTAATTTTTTTATTAGCATTCCATATAATGGACCCTCCATTATATGGAATACTAATAAAAAAAATTAAATCAGATCTAGATACGAAGATAGTATGAAGATCTTGTTAGGGCCGCCAAGTACACTCGAAATTCTATCGAGCCTTCGTTTTGATTTGATTACATCTAAGGAATACGGTGGGTGTAAAGAGAGCAAACCTAAATCATGCTGCCCCAATTGCCATCCTCACCTGCCCGTGGTGCACCCTGCTGAACAACGAACGAGGCTCAGGCAACCGACTGGTGGTGGTATAACCAGCACACAGTACCAAGTGGGATATTAAATGCATAGCCTAGATAGCATAGGCAACACCTTTGAAGCTAAAAATATTCCACAGTGAGGTCACCAATACGCATGCCCAGCGCGGTGTGTATGGACAATTCCCTTTAGCTTGGTGGAAGCATTGTACAGCAGTGGACGTTTTAAGGCCGTGATGACAACGAACGAGTACATTGGAGAGTCAGTGTACCGTCGCGGGCATTAATGCAGAAGCATCAAACCTTCGCAATTTTGTAGTGTAATACATTGCCTGAACACAACAGATTCACCGGTTACACTAACACCTATTATACGGCTAAAATAGGAACGATGGCAAGTTGCTACTGCTACCCCGGACCGTACTTGTCCCAATGCTAGGAGTAGAGAGGTGACAGAGACATTAGAATTTCTAATCTCTTTACTACTACGAGTACTCACTCCCTGTTTCATTCTTCTGCCGGCGTAGCGACTCGATGTCCGCTCAGCATACATGAACAAGCACTCGCCGGTGAAATAAAAATCATTTCAACAATATTAAAAATATATTAAGTATATAAACAAATAAGCTATCAAGTACTCATATAACATTGAAGGGTATAAAAGTATGAATACATTTAAGTTGTATATAATAACAATATCAGAGAAATTGCATGTAAACCTTATATAATAAATGATATAAAACAATTCGATATGACATCACAAACATTGTGAAAGAAAATTAAGTTGGTACAATATGAGGCCTTTGATAAATCTTTAGAAAGAATGTAATATTTTACATTTACAAATTCAAATTATTACATAATATTTTAAGTACGCTTACATAAGGCAGGTAAGGGAAGCATATTCTAAATACCAAAAAAATGGTGATGCATGCTCTGTGTAACTTTGATATGGCACCAAATGGTTCGTGTAGTATTACAGTTGGCGCTAGCCAGCCAGTTCCTTCTTGAACTTGGCTTGACACGCTGCCGCGTGTTCAGATATTTCCATAACTGGATAATAAATTGAATATGATGTCAAAAGGTAGGTAAGTATAGATGTTTGATATCACGAAAGCGGGTAAGCCATTTTTGTGTGTAAATAATGATATCGTCTTTGTATGACTCGGCGACTCGGATACTACTGAGCATCAGAGCTTACACAAACAAAGACTATGTGCATGTATAGGTATCTACAAACACAAGAATGGGTCAACCGCGTTTCTTAAAAAAAGGTTTCTCCTTTTTTTGAAGTCGGTTAACGCATTGAACGCCATCGGCCACAGACACAATAGGAAATCTATTGTTTGTCGGACACTTGATGTTCAACGTGTTAATAAAACATCTGTACCATATTTTTTTAAACCTTGTTATCTTTTTAAATTAGCATGATATATATTGTTTTAAACGCACCTGTTTCTCGTTCTTTTTTATTTAAACAAAGTCTTCATACACATCTTTGACTAGTGTTTTTCTACCTTATTGTGTAAGGTGCCGATCTTTTCAATCTCGCTTTCGATGGTGTCCCCCGGTTTGAGGAACTCCGGGGGATTGCGATGTACCCCCACACCGCCCGGCGTGCCCGTCAGTATTATGTCGCCGGGGTATAGGGTCATGATACTGAAAAGTTTGTAAAAACATAACTTTTTAATAATACACTTTCATAATTCGTTTTAAACGCATATTTAATTTAAGATTTCAGACAAAATATCAGTTTGTCTGAAATCTAATCCTATAATCCTATAATTTTTAAATGGTTTCAGTTCCTCCTCTTTGCTGCAAAAACTAAATTTCAAATTCTCACCACGGCTGCTGTTCTCATATAAGGAGATCAGCCAGATCAGGACATAGTGCACAAGCATTTGCACAGACACAGGTGCACTCCCTATTCCGTCACTCTCATAGCCGTACGGTCTCATAGGAAAATCCGACACGACTGGAGAGAGATCGGGCGCAACATCGATATTAACGTGCTCTTAAAAGGTAAAAAGTCAAAATACTCACGCAGAAATTCTTTCAATGATCTTAGGTATGGTATGTATGAGGTTGCAAGTGTTACTGGTCTGCTTAACTTCGCCATTGACACTACAGCTGATGTTCAAATTGTGAGCATCACAGATTTCATCGGCCGATACTATGTACGGACCCAGGGGGCAGAATGTGTCTTGCGACTGTAACAAAAAGTGTTAAGAAAATTAGGGGTAAAGTTGTTTTCTAAAGTGTAGTATAGTAATATTATAAATCCTAAAGTAAATCTGTCTGTCTGTCGCTGTTTCATGCGACACTACTGAACCCGTCAGCTGAATTTCCAAAAAAATATTTACTTTGCGTCATTATCCTAAACACTTTTTTTTAAGATTTTCCAAAAATGTGTATCGTATAAAAACACTCAAAAATGATATTTTCTTGAGAGAAAGTATGTATTATAAAAATATTGTATAGTATAAGCACTTTAAAATCATATTTTCTAACAACTAAACACTACTTAAACTGTTGAGTGAATGCCCGAGGCAAATAAATAAATAAATAAAAATGACGCAAAGTAAATATTTTTTGGAGATTCAGCCAGTTACACTGAATACACTTACTTAAGTTATAGTCTGTTATAGAACACAGGTTTATACTTTTAACTCATATAATGAGTTACGAGAAGTGTTTTAACCGGGACATGAGTGTAGCTAGTTATTCTATCGTCATCGTCATAGCCTAAAACATGCTAAACAAAGGCCTCCCCCAAGGTGGGGGTATTTGACACACAGCGCTGGGCATGCGTGTTAGTGAGCGCAGTGTGGGCTATATTTAGCTTCGAAGATGCTGCTACCCCTTATCCGAATATTAAATATCTCGCTTAGTGCTGTGTGGTGGTTACACTGCCACCACACGGTCGTCAGAGCCTCGTCCGTTTTTCAGCAGGCTGCACCACGAGCACGTGAGCTAGGCAATTGGGGCAGGACGATGTTAATTTGCCCCCTTACATCCTCTAGTTATTTCAAAAGATGATACTATTGTCACAGAATAAAGATGTAATAGTAAGGAAGCTAAGCCTTGTTGTCAAAATGATGACGTAAGCACCATCAAAGCTGTAGGGTTGTCACTTGGTAGTTCTGACTTCAATGACGGTCAAACTTTTGTTCCTATTTTGCTCAAATCATAGGTGGACCGCGCCAGCTCTTGACGTGACAGCCAGTACTAACAGCACTGGTAAAGGTACATAAATGCTCGTTAATTCGCATGCTTGTGTGAGTGTGACATTTCGAACGTTAGTAGGTAGCTTCCCAACTGTTCTACATATATTTAAACCGTGCTATTATGACCATACCTTTCCAAGCAAAAATTGTCCTCCATTTTTCTCCTTCTGCCAGTCCCTCGCAGTGATGTCTTGCGCGACGGTATATCCGAAGATATAGTCGTTAGCTTCGGCCGCAGTTACGTTTGAAGCAGCCTTGCCGATGACAACTGCCAGTTCCACTTCCCAGTCTACTTTCTGAAAAATGTTACAGGATATCTTTTAGAATATATTTAAGGAACTCGAGGTAATAATTTTGAAATTGGAATTAAGTACAGTTCTCGCAAAATTTAATGGCGGTTTGCAACTAAATTTCGAGCACAACTAGCTCATTTAGACCATAGCATACCCTCATTTCCGTCATTAGCGCACTATATAAGTAGTAAGTACAGTCGACAGCAAGTCAGTCTACCCAAATCTGTAAAATTTTACCTATCGAATATTAACCTTCCACTTTTGTAATAAGGTTGAAGATTTATCGCAGAAATTTGACAGATCGTGGTAACTTGATGTGCTGTCGTCTGTACCTATGTACTACTGGCGACAATATTGTTACGTGAATCGATTCTAGTAATTAACGTTAATCGAATTTGGATTACAACAATTGGCATTGTTTGTTATTTTGTGCAGGTAAAGGTCGATTTTGCGGTGTTGAAAAAGTCGTGTTGAGTGGAAAACTTTTTTGCAAGAAAAAAATTTGATTATTTCCTAGTTTTTTTTTTTGCGAAAAACATTCTTTATTTCTTTTTTATGAAGTAAAGCGAGCAAAGATTTCAAGTGCGAAAAAACGTTTGTATTTTTTTTACTTTCAGATCAATTTCAAAAGAAACAGGCAGACATGACCAAATAAATGAAACATGTCAAAACAATTATACCCTTTGCATCATTATCATTCAGTGAGCCCAATTTATATACACAAAGCAATTCAATAAATTAGAATTGCAAATACACAGTACTAGTGCAAATAAACAAGTAAAACATATTGAACGTGAAATACCTATACCTAATAGGCTTGGATAATAAGGTAGGTAGGTATTGTCAATTTTCAAGATGGGCAAAGATATAAAAAACACTGGATTTTGGAATTAAAAACAAAAACATTATTTATTATGAGCTTTATCTTACGAAAGAGTGAGCCATACTTATTTTTGAAAATGCACATACATATTATTCTTGTATGCGTTAGCTCGGTAACAAAATTTTGTCTGTATGGATAAACCTGTTCTATGCAAAATAGATGGCTAGCACATACACGTACGTATACTTATTACTCAAGCAGCTTGACCAATAGGTATAGGCACATAGGTGGTTTTTCTGTTTGAAATCACATAAAAAAATATGAGATACAGGCTGGTGTGCCTCAGGGTTCAGTTCTGGGCCCTATACTCATTAATATTTACACAGCTGATCCCACTGTGGGTGGACAGCGTGAGGGAGTATCAGACTTTTACTGAGTAAAACCCACCGTGTTCTTTCGGAAGCCCTTTGTGTGCCAGGGCCGCGGTAACTCTTTCAAACAAACCTACAGCCCCAACAGGCTCTGGCCCTAATGGGCCCTGCTGGGGCAGTAATGCCCTCAAAAAGGAAAAAATTGTTAGAATTTAGACTTCACCTTAACAATATCAGTCCTTATTCTCACAGATTCATTCGGTCCAATAATTGTTCTGGCGAACTTGCTGAATATAATAGGTATCTTGGGTGCTTCTAAATTCTGCTCTTTACAATGGTCTGCATAGTTTAAAGCTACACACAGGATCTTGTCAACGCCGTGAATTGGCGCTTTGAGTGTAACATCTGTAAGCGGTACTGAAGGCGGCGAATGGGTTGGAAATCTGTGAAGAAAAAATTAATTTTTGAGTATATTTGTTAGCTGGTGGCTAAATCAAAGCCGCGCGGATCGATCGATCGTAAGGTTAAGCAACGCTTGATGTGGTCTGTCCGTGGATGGGTGACCTTGTCATAACGAGTTCTTCCATGTTTCGGAATGCACGATAAATTGGTGGGTCCCGGCTGTCANTTGCAAGAAAAAAATTTGATTATTTCCTAGTTTTTTTTTTTGCGAAAAACATTCTTTATTTCTTTTTTATGAAGTAAAGCGAGCAAAGATTTCAAGTGCGAAAAAACGTTTGTATTTTTTTTACTTTCAGATCAATTTCAAAAGAAACAGGCAGACATGACCAAATAAATGAAACATGTCAAAACAATTATACCCTTTGCATCATTATCATTCAGTGAGCCCAATTTATATACACAAAGCAATTCAATAAATTAGAATTGCAAATACACAGTACTAGTGCAAATAAACAAGTAAAACATATTGAACGTGAAATACCTATACCTAATAGGCTTGGATAATAAGGTAGGTAGGTATTGTCAATTTTCAAGATGGGCAAAGATATAAAAAACACTGGATTTTGGAATTAAAAACAAAAACATTATTTATTATGAGCTTTATCTTACGAAAGAGTGAGCCATACTTATTTTTGAAAATGCACATACATATTATTCTTGTATGCGTTAGCTCGGTAACAAAATTTTGTCTGTATGGATAAACCTGTTCTATGCAAAATAGATGGCTAGCACATACACGTACGTATACTTATTACTCAAGCAGCTTGACCAATAGGTATAGGCACATAGGTGGTTTTTCTGTTTGAAATCACATAAAAAAATATGAGATACAGGCTGGTGTGCCTCAGGGTTCAGTTCTGGGCCCTATACTCATTAATATTTACACAGCTGATCCCACTGTGGGTGGACAGCGTGAGGGAGTATCAGACTTTTACTGAGTAAAACCCACCGTGTTCTTTCGGAAGCCCTTTGTGTGCCAGGGCCGCGGTAACTCTTTCAAACAAACCTACAGCCCCAACAGGCTCTGGCCCTAATGGGCCCTGCTGGGGCAGTAATGCCCTCAAAAAGGAAAAAATTGTTAGAATTTAGACTTCACCTTAACAATATCAGTCCTTATTCTCACAGATTCATTCGGTCCAATAATTGTTCTGGCGAACTTGCTGAATATAATAGGTATCTTGGGTGCTTCTAAATTCTGCTCTTTACAATGGTCTGCATAGTTTAAAGCTACACACAGGATCTTGTCAACGCCGTGAATTGGCGCTTTGAGTGTAACATCTGTAAGCGGTACTGAAGGCGGCGAATGGGTTGGAAATCTGTGAAGAAAAAATTAATTTTTGAGTATATTTGTTAGCTGGTGGCTAAATCAAAGCCGCGCGGATCGATCGATCGTAAGGTTAAGCAACGCTTGATGTGGTCTGTCCGTGGATGGGTGACCTTGTCATAACGAGTTCTTCCATGTTTCGGAATGCACGATAAATTGGTGGGTCCCGGCTGTCATTTGACTATCTTTGGCTGTACGGGTAGTCAGAAGCCAGAAAGTTTGACAACCAGTCTTACCAATGGGTGTCGGGTTGTCCGGGTAACTGGGTTGTGGAGGACAGATAGGCAGACGCTCCATAAGTAATATAAATGTGAAATGTGCTATGTCAGTACAATTTCACACCAAAACTTTTAGCCCATTTTACTGAAAATGTGTACGCAGGCAGACAGGCAGCAAAAGTAATCATGTGGTTTCTCAGGCCCCAGAAGCCTAAGAAACCACGATGATTACTTTCTATCTAGTTCAGGGAAGTTTCCTTGAGACGTGGATAAAATTGCAGGGTACAGCATGTAGCAAATGCAAAGTCATTTAAACTTTATAACTATGATATTGAATATAAAATTTCCACTATCATGAATAAAACAGCTCCAATCATATTTTTAGTATCAAAAATTATTTGTTATCATACAATAACATTCTCATGTTTGATAAATAACTCTAGTTAAATGAATGTCTGAATTTTGTTTATTTTACTATGATAACTGCGAAAGGTACCTATAATATTTATTTTATTCTGATATTGCTTCTTATGAATATTTACATTGGATTATTGTCATATCTTGTCTTATTTGCACAAGAATTTTTGATATGTTGGGTACAAAGGTTGTATGTAATTTACACTTGTGATTTTTTGTGTATTTTTTCTCTTATACGAAAACGTCTTGTCAGTAAAGTTATTTAATAAATAAGCAATGAAATAAGTTTTGCTAAATCTTATTAAATATATTATATTTTCTAATTATTTTTGGTATGTTAATGAGATAAAAAATGATCAAAACAATTTGCTGGTTTGCTAAAAAAGTTATATTTTCTTTTGATTGATAACTTAGCAAAAAGTTATTTTCCTAAGAATGTTTTTTGGCAAAATATTTTAGATGACAGCCTTTTTTTCATATAAATATAGTCTAGGTCTCTTTTCTTTTTCTTAATTTTTATCAACATTAAGTAGATTGGAAATGACTTAATCATAATCCAGGTGGAAGCACCTATCCACCCTTCTGCCCTTGGTACTCCTATGTTTAAAATGGTAAGCACTTGTATAAGAGTATTGATGCTAATCCATACTTACAGATATAGCAGGCTTTGATAATAATATGTACTCAGTAATTTGTAGTCAAGTGTTGGGTTTTGTGGAAAGTTACTGTAATGAGCTTAACTATATACACCATGTTCCTGAGGATATGCATTAATTTTGAATAATACTCCTATTGCTCTTGTTAAACATTTCGTACAAAAGAAGTAGTAGTTTAAATGGCATAGTTTTTAAGTTAATGGTAATTTATGTTTCACCAATTTAATTATGTTGTGCTTTAAGAAAGTTTTTATTTGTGAGATGTTGCCACTTTGTGCAGCCAAAATTATCAAAGAGGTAGGTATAAGGTAAAGAGTAATTCATATTAGATAAATTTCATCTAAGCATTAAAATCAAAATCAAAATCAAAAAGCATTTATTCAAAGTAGGCTGAAAACAGCACTTTTCGAACGTCAAAATTACATCAGACAGCCCCAAAAACGCCCGCCCTTCACCACTTCCTATGTGTTTTTGCTGGGAAGAAGAAGTGGCGCAACAAACTCCCCAGCAAAATTTAATTAAGTAAATTAAGTTTGTATAAACTTTTTTTTTTTAAAATTGGAATTTCTAATAGTGTCCATAGTAAAAAATGGTCAATTTAATGGACTGAATAACATGCTGAAGTTAATATATAACCTGAGGAACACAGTGCATAAAGTAATTTAGGTAGAGTAATACAGGTTACAGGTAAACTTTTAGATAGACATCTAAAAGATAGTGCCACAGAGATGTTTTAAATTTTGACAATTTTTCTATGGCATGATCTGTCAGATAGCTATCTAAAACTGTACCTGGAACCTGTGAAACTGGCTGTATAATGTATATCTTAACTAACTTCTGCCAGCAGTTTTACCCATGTCCCGTGGGAACTACTCGGCACTCTCGGATAAAAAGTAGCCTATAGCCTTCCTCAATAAATGGGCTATCTAATACTGAAAGAATTTTTCAAATAGGACCAGTAGTTCCTGGTTAGCGAGTTCAAACAAACAAATTCTTCAGCTTTATAATATTAGTATGGATAAACAAAAGTATTTACATCCTGTTTGTATGAACTTCAAGGCCATTATCTTTCAAATATTCTAGCTTCTAATATTAAGTTTTTATGTATATCTAGACAACAAGTCAACATACCTGAATCTGTCAAATTTTACCAATCGAACAGTAACTTTCCACTATTGTGATAAGGTTGAAAATCTTTTGAAGACATTGGACAGATTGTGGTAGGTTGGTGTGCTGTTGTCTGTACTTATGGGTAATTTTAAATAATAAACTGCTATATGAATGTTATCAGTATGCTATGAAGGTACTTCGGCTCTAAATATAATTACAGTACAATGGAAATAAAAGACAGGGAGACATGGAAAGAGATGGAGGAGGCTTTTACCCACAGAGGGGCCACATAGCAAGAAAAATAAATAATATAGGATAAATTTTAACAGTACAAACTGCTTAGTGGAAATAAAGCTAATATAATAATAGAAATAAAAAATAAAAAAACTTACCCAAAGACCCTATTCATATGTATATAATTTAGCACGCCTAACAAAGTAGTAGGCATTAAATTATCTGCTCGATTTATATCAACAACACCCTTCCCGTCCAGATAGCCCACCCGAATATCGTTCGGGTTCGCAGGATACGTAAATTGAACGAATTTCATATTTAAATTACTCGTTACCGCGAAAGTCCTTTTACTTTGTAATGTGTGCTTCGGTTGGCCTTTTGACAGCAAATGCGTAGTTTGGAGCGCCCGCGCGTTTATCCTCATGGCACTCATGATTGCCGGTATTAGATTATATTATGTAATTTAAAGTGTTTACTCGATTTCAAGGTTAGTGAAGCAACCGATACTGTTAGGGCGCGTTTACATTTATCGGATTGCTATCAGAAAACGCACTTGCAATATTGCTTCCAGTTTTCAAAACGTTTCCCATAGGAGACGTCTGATGCCGGCGTCTAATTGTTTATAATTAACTGAGTTTCTTTTCTGTACCTTAACTGTGTAAATAAAGTTTATTTTACAAAAGATGTTTTGATTGCCAAAACACATGACATGTAGCGATGTTACGACTCGATCTGCCAACCCGGTTCAAACCGAGTTGAGCCGCAAACCGTTCAAACCGGTTTGAGCTACGAACAAACCGACTTGGATGATCTGAGGAGCGAGCGGTCGAATAATTTTGTAGATCGGCGCAGCGCGTCGGGTGCGTGGGGAGTGGGCGGGCCGGGGTATCGCGAGTCGACGCGAGTTCGCATCGCATTGTTGGTTGACTGTTGTTTGTTTGGGTAACGACTTACGAACGAGCTGAACCGAACAGTTTACGTATTACGTACGATTAATTTGTGACTTTGTGTTGTGGTGTAGTATTATTTTTTGTGTGTTATTTAATTTTTCTCTTTCGATTGATCTCAATATTCTCAATAAAAAAAAAACATTTTAAGTGTACTTAATGTATTTTATTTTACCTCTCTCCGAGCTAAAAATAAGAGTTTGTCTTGACAAAGTCCATTTTAATTCGTTTTTGGTCTCAACCAGAAACGGGTATGTTTAATTTGTAACCATAATGTGGTTTCCTTATTATAAAGTTCTTGCAAATCGAATTATAAACCGAAATGACGAAGTTGATGCGACGCCGACGTACCAATTTCAAACCGTAATGACGAAGTCGATGCGACGTACGGTACGTCGGACCATACGTCGCATCTACTTCGTCATTACGGTTTGTAACTCGGTTTCAAACCGGTTTACTAAGAATTTCACGGTTCGATTTACAAGTCGGTTTGAACGAACCTTCAAACCGACTTAGTTCGGTTTGAAAAATTTCGAGATCGTAACATCGCTAAATTCATCTTCATCTTATTACGTAAAATATTTCGTGTAGAAATATGTTGTGTCAAATAGTCAAATCAACAAAGCAGCTACTGCACTTGCGTTCAGCAAATTAATGCAATTCCTAGTTCGGTTCCGAATATTACCTTTTTATAATGAAGAAGCTTCAAGTACTTATGAACTAGAGAAAAAAAAAAGTGTTTTTAAATGTTAGGACCCATCCATTCATATTCATCGGCTGCATCCGGTTAGACTGAAAGCCAAAATATAATTGTGAAAGGCTAGGCAGGTGATGATGAAATGTTACGACAGCTTATTTCTGGACTGACGATTGCATGACAAGCCAAAAAAAAACAGCTGACCTGCCATCAGCCATGGCCGACTGTCAATGTCATTTTCAATCCAATTCAATTGACAAAAGCGATACGATTCAGATCTGACCGGGAAGAAAATACTAGAATATTATCACTGGTTTAGATCGAGGAAGTCCGGCATTTCCCTGAATTGATTTCTGTAACGTTACTTCCAGTAAAAACATGTCGTTCTTAGTAAAAACTTTGGCTCGTAGGGTAAGTTTATCTGACGATAGAAGTATTCCTATTTAAGCTACGTAATGATGACTTCTAACATTTTTTTTTCTAATTCCAAAGGTCCTTGCTCCAGCCATATCTTCGGCGAAGGTCTTGAACTTTTCTACCAGTAAGTTATTCTTGTCTTTGTAAATAATTTGTTACATAACCTATAAAATAGTAGTAACTTTTTATTACAAACGAATATTAACTAAGAAATACATATAAACTTATCGTTCCTGGTCAGTGGGTTATCTTAGGGCCGAAGTATATCTTATTACAATGTCTACTCAGGTATATATTCTTGATGGATGCAGAATTGAGTCCTGCTCATGTGTGCAAAAGCATTTAAATCAGATAGAGGCTGAATATATTTAAATAAAATGTGTAGATATTTTTTATCAGTTGCCTGCATTGCCTTTCGCTCAAAACCTTTTTTATAATTCAATAAAAATAGGTGTTTAAAAATTGAAAATTATATTTGGTGGTCACAATGAGACTCTTTAGAAGGTTACTTTTTAAAAATCCAACATCTTTTATTCTTAAAAAATAATATTTGAATTCTATTTTCAGCCAGTGCAGCATTTGTACCAAAGGTCCAGAAACCGGCACCAGCGTTTGAAGCAACTGCAGTAGTAAACGGTGAATTCAATAAGCTGAAACTAGCAGACTACCATGGAAAATATGTTGTTCTACTCTTTTACCCATTAGATTTGTAAGTATTAAGTATCTATCAGTCTTTAATAGGCTACTGAAAATGCTAACTTAATGAAAGCTTAAAAAAATTTAAGTTGTTGTTAGAAATGATAATGATATAGGGAAGGGGTAAAGTGGAATTAAACCATAGACACTGTCAAAGGATTAGAAATATGCTTGGCAATTTTTTTTAATAAACTCTACCTGGAAGGGTCAAATTCTCGCTTTAGCCACAAACAAAAATATACAAGAATAATATTTATTTCCCATTCCCAACTTGAGCCCATATTTTTGGAAAATAAATAATTTTGATTTTGATTTTCAGTACATTTGTCTGCCCCACGGAACTGATCGCGTTCAGTGACAGAGCTAAAGAGTTTGAGAACATTGACTGCCAAGTCATCGGTGTCTCCACTGACTCTGAATTCAGTCATCTTGCTTGGACCAATACTCCTAGGAAGGTATGTTTTATATCTAGCTTTCGTCTGCGGTTTCACCGGCTTCCAGAAGGAAAGTACTTCCCATACCCAGATAAAATGTAGCCCATATTTTATTCTAATATAAAAGCTATATTACTGCCAAGGTTCATGATAATACATTCAGTAGTTTTTGCGTGAAGAGAAATAAACATTCAGCCATAAACACTTTCGCGTTTTTATTGGGATAAGTATTATGAACTGGAAAGAGAAGTACTAATTAAATGTTGCTTGGTAAGAAATATTTTTCCGCAATATAAAACTACTCCAAGTTTTGTCAAAAATCGCGAACAAACGAAACACTTCAGGAACAAAAAGAAGGTATGTGTGTAACTAGCTCTTACCTAGGTTTGTTATTATAACATAATTTCCGCATTACAGGATGGTGGGCTGGGCAAGATAGAAATTCCTCTCCTTTCTGACTACCAGAAGACAATTTCACAGGATTACAATGTTCTTCTGGACGCCGGTTTTGCGCTACGAGGTAATTTATACAAATTTTATTAAGCTGAAGAGTTTGTTTGTATGTATGTTAGCTTGCATGAACTCGGTAATCTCAGGAAATGCTGGTCCAATTTGAAAAAAACTTAAGGTGGATAGTGTGTGAATTCAATCTGGACGCCATTATAATTTAAGATAGAAAATTGTCTTAAAATGCTGCCAGATTCAATAGCCTATTTCGCGTTTTGCCAAAGATGTTCAAATGACAGTCAGGACCAACCAATTAAGGGACTACACACACTTATTCAGCTCCATTCGCGTTTCGCTGAACGATTTTGGTCACACTTATTCAGCTCTGCTTCTATCAGCCGCGTACAGCAGCGTAAGCACGGAAATATTATCTAATACAGTAGTCTAACTTCATATAAATGGACGACGCGCGAGCTATACCTACGCGCTCGGAACTTAGTTCTCTATTTGAGAATGCTCCATGCTCTAGTTGAGAACCATACATGTGCAGCGCTGTTCAGCCGTATTCAGCGTCGAACGCGGCGGAACAGCGCTGAACGTGGCAGAACAGCGCTGAACTCTATCTAAAGCACTCGCAAGATAAAAACACATTTGTTCTCATTTCATGCTCGTTTGCCGCGAAAGCTGAATAGACGCGGAAAGCTGAACGGATTCGTACGCGTCTTCATACAAAATCGTTGTTTTCTATGGGCAAAAGTTGGATAGAGCTGAATAAGTGTGTGTAGTCCCTTATCGTGCCTTCCGAAACACAAGAACTCGCCGCTGGTCAAAACTGCTGACGATCGGGAAAAAAAAATTCGTTCGTTAACAGTGCCCATGAATGCTAGTTTTTGTTTTTAAAATATGGAAATAAAAATAAAACATGTCAAGGATTTTTTAAATGTTTTAAATTTAATGGAGTGACCGCGCCAAGCGTTACTTGACATAATTTAATCATAATTTATCCTATTTTACTTAAATTTTTCCATTTTGAAATTAAACCATTTTACTTAAATTTTTCCAGGCCTATTTGTCATCGATAGGAACGGTACCTTAAGGCACATGTCGGTCAATGACCTGCCTGTGGGCAGATCAGTGGACGAGACCCTCAGGCTGGTCAAAGCCTTCCAGTTTGCTGACAAACACGGTGAAGGTATGTAAAAAGCAATGATCAGTATTACTTATTATTATCTACTTACTGCGGAAATCAATATTCTGTATACAGTTCTCCTAAAACTCGATGTCGTTCCGAAACTAAATTCCGAGCACAAGTCCGCGCAAGTGTCCATACCCCACCTCCGGTACCCGTTGATACCTAGAATTAGTTTCTGCGCAGCCACTCGCGCAATGTTCTCTGACGACAAAAAGTTTGAGGAGAACTGTACCACTGAGTAAGTCAACCAGTACGCCTCGCACATGCGCAGTAGTGTTTTGTTTCTACATTTTGACTGAAGTTACTTGTAGCCAACTTCGGACCGGCAAAGCCATTTGAAGAGAACTGGAATATTAAAATTGATGTCTTCTGTATTCTTTTGGAATGAAGTCCAGCCAGTGTGGTCAATTTATAATGTTCCTCGCTGTTCCGAACAACAACTTCCAATCGGATAAAAATGACATAAATCATTTCAGTAGTTCTAGCGTCAGACGGACTGAGTTCCTTTCGCATTTATATGTAATACTTATTAAAGATCATTTTTGACTTTTTTTTTTCAGTCTGCCCAGCCAATTGGAACCCAGACACGAATGCTGACACGATCAAACCAAATCCTCAAGGCAGCAAGGAATACTTCCAGAAAGCCAATTAAATACTACCAGTTGTGTATTGGATTTTGATCCTTATGGCATTTAAGTTTAAGAGTAAACTCGTACGCGCTCGTAGGACTTGTATTAGAAATTTGACTCTGTCAATATCGCGAAAGATTAAGAATAAGTGGAAGTGCCCAACGCAACTACATGCGCCGAATTGCAACACTCACTCAGTACCTATAGTCGTATTTTTAATTAGACGAAGTAATTTGACGTTTCCGATGTTGTCAGTTTTTGATAAAATAAAAATAGTGTTGTGACAAAGTGAATGAATGAAAAAACTCCGGGGTTCATGAAATTGCCTCGATTATCTAGTGAATAGTTAGTGTGTCAAACTGCCGATATCGGGTACGGGGTTCGAATTTTAGTCATGCTTTGTATAATACTAACGAATTTTCGACGACTGTGGTCCTATAATATGTATGTACATACCTATACTATCAAGGAAAACATTGCGAGGAAACTAGTAAGACTCTCCTATTTTCATCTTAGTTGAAAGCATAGATTTATAAAATATAACAATTATAGGTAGGAAATGAAAAGAATAAACATCACTTATTACATAATATGTTTTTATTCATCATCGGATAATACATTATCACTATCGCATTTAGTAACATTAATTATAAATCTGTCTGAAGCTTTAGCAAAGCTGTCGAAACCATACGTTTTGTCTTCTTCTTTAATTACATGACACACGCAGCTACTCCATTTTTCAGCTGTTATCTGTTGCAGTCCTTCTTATAATAGTGAATAAGCTTTCTCCTCAAATACGTGTTTGTAGACGTTTTGGACCATAAGTTTTTCTATAACGCTTAAAGCAATCCGTGGTCTCTTCTTTCTTGGAGACAAGCTTTGTCTTGACATGCTTGGTTGAGGATCCATATCGTTTGTACTAAACAATAAAGCACCAAATAAACAACAATAACCACAAACGCAACGTAACAAAAAACTTAACAAAAACAGCGTGAGCGCAGGAAAAAAACATTCGTACTATCAGACCAGAGGTTAGAAGCAGAATAAATTACAAACAAAATGGCAACCGACGCGCGCGGCGTTGGTCAGTGTTGTCATGCTACTACTATTTTATATCAGAGCACTTTTATTCAATTTTATTTTAAAATATAAATAATATTCTTTTATAGTTTGAAATGATTAACCATTCACACTCATTCATTGTTCATTCATCTGGTTGAACGAGAACTGAACGCATCACTATTACTTTAAATGTGGCAATATTATTTTACAAAGTGACATTAGCTACTGTCAATTTGCTTCGTCTAATTAAAAATACGACTTTAATGTAAAATCAACCTTATTCAAATTGCGTAGAGACTTATTTTGATAAACGATAAGTAGGCGTTTACGCTTAGATGAATTTAAACGTCAGTTGTTTTATTTCTTTTTAAATGTAGAATATGGGTGAATTAGGCGACACTGGTTTTCGTACCGTACAGGTATAAGGGCACTTCACTGACCTCTATTAATACCACTGGACTGGCTGCTGTTAAAGTTTTTTGTGCCTGTTTGATAATCGCCATTTTGGCGCTGTTGGACGTAGCGAGTGTCTGTGGTACTAAAACAGTAGCCCCTTATTGGCCCATATCAGTCACGTTATATATGTCGCAGTCGAAATGCATAATCCTCCGTATTACATTACCGCCAGCCGTTATCAAAAGCAGGGCCGTTATGTATTACGGCGGATTAACGATTAGCTGGATTGTCATTGCGATACGTTCTACACTTTGGCGGCTCACGTTCAGCCGCATTGCACATTGTAGGGTGACCATGTGATAACAAAATAAAACAAGGTTGAAAATCAATTTTAATGAGAAATTATGTACTTGGTTATAGCGCTGTACCTCGTGTTGCGTAGGTGCAAAAGTATAATTCTAAAAACTAAAGAATTCAAAAAATTTTAAGTATTTAATAATTAGAAACTAAGTAACAGACTTAATATAATATTTTGCTTTAATTGTTCTGAAATTTATCCTTGAAGTCACTATTTATAGTCACATTTGTCACGTTTTTCTCGTCAAAACCATTAATAACTTCACATTTTATTAAGTATCAAACTTTCTGTATTCGACGCCATTGTTGTTGTTGTTGTGACAGGCAGCGCCGCGCGTGCTAAAAATGGGAACTAAAAACTGTTAAAGAGGCGGTTAACGAACCACTCTTTGATATTACAGCTAGCGGCATTAAAGAACGCATAGCGCCGAACACATTCCAGCGCAATTTCATTCAGCCTTATTCAATCCGACTAATCGTTAATCCGCCGTAATACATAACAGCCCTGCTTTTGATAACGGCTGGCTGTAATGTAATACAGCGGATTATACAATGGGACTGCGACATATACATCATAAAGTGTCAAACATCATTGTTTTCAAAGAATGTACGAGTAGTTTGCAGCCATTTGCATTATACGTCAAAATTAGTTTGCTGGACACTTGCTAGTGGCGCTTCAAAGCGACACAAAAAAAATGCTGTCAAACGCTTGGAACAGCCTGTCCAGTGGTATTAATAGAGGTCAGTGGGGCACTTCCATTTGTTATTGCTTTTCCATGGTCAATATGGTGGTGTTGGATGATAAGTTATGATGGAGACTCTCAATTTGAAAATAGTTTCTTTATAAGAATGTTCAGGAATAGATTGTCTATGTTTATTATCTTTTCAGTTTATATTTGTTTTGTATTCTGTCATTAAATGTGTATTGTTGAGAAATGTGTTTTATTTGTTGCTTTGTACAATGCAAGCGTCATTGAAGTCGATTGCACGCAATTTCCAACTCTATGTGCAAGTCATGAGGTTTTCTTTCAAATGAAACGAAATTGAACGTGAAAATATAGCATACCTACAGTTATTTTAAAAAATTATAGAACTCTAATGTAGGTAATATAGTAATGGCGTCCAAGACGGCTATGCTATGCCTTGTCGGCCACGACGGCTGTTCTCATATAAGGAGATCAGCCAGCTGCGCAGGACATATTACAGTGCACAAGCATTTGCGCAGACACAGGTGCACTCCCTATTCCCTCACTCTCATAACCCGATGGGACGGCAATACGACACGACCGGANTCGGCCACGGCGGCTGTTCTCATATAAGGAGATCAGCCAGCTGCGCAGGACATATTATAGTGCACAAGCATTTGCGCAGACACAGGTGCACTCCCTATTCCCTCACTCTCATAACCCGATGGGACGGCAATCCGACACGACCGGAGAGAGATCAGGCGCAGGACCGACATTAACGTGTTCTCCGATGCACGGGTGTATCAATCATCAACTTCCAACTCCGGGCTGCTTTGTGAAAGTTTCGAAAACCCACAAAGCGATTTCAAACCGTCCCGGGAATCGAACCCGAGACCTCGTGCACAGCAGTCGGCTATGCGACAACTAGAGCAACTAGGCCGTTAAATAGGTAAGTAATTTTATCACTTGTAGGTATAATCACAGATTATTGTCCAATACAGTAACACAGTAACCAACCGATGACGCATAACCAACTTGACCAATTTTATAGCCCCTCAAGCATCTGCTATAACAAAACCTTATTTATTTTAAGAGCTGTATTTTCCACATAAAGTACAATAAAAGACAAAGTTACTAAATCGCAGCCATTCATTTTCAATGGTCACTTAAGTCGATTTATCTACTTTGATGTCAAGTAGGTACTTCTAGGTACTTACCTTATAAATATGGATTACTATGTTGAACAAGCATAAGATCATAGAATAATAGTATGAAAAGATTAAAATCAAAAATCATAAACAAGCTTACTGGCTGCAAAACAGCACTTTTTGAATGTAAAAAAATAAAAAAGACAGCACTAAAACGCCCACCCTTCTAATGTAATTTGCTAGGAAGAAATGGCGGAATAAACTACCCAGATCTTGTTAAGCAAGGAACAGAAAGAATTCTGGTAGCCGGCGCTGAACTACCAGCTCTTACCGGCTCTTGACCTTTCTGTAACAGTTACATTTGCTTGCCTTATATACCTAAACCTTTCTCGAAAAAATGCCTATCTATACCCTGTTCACGATAGGAATAGAAAGAAGTTAAATAAGGTTCTTTAAGGCGTCCACTTTAAAATAAAAATACAACAAAAATGATTACAGTCAAGATTGATGTGGAATAAATATAATTAATTTAAATAAGAGCTGTCACACTTAATTGTACATATTTAGCCTACCTACTTTCTAAAATTACAAGATTTTCATTTAATATTGTTTATTTTTACATTCTGTTGTGATGTCGACGTTAAAAAAATCTAAAAGAAGCAGGGGTAAACAGTACCGGAATGTTTTCACGTCACTATAGTTGTACCAAGCCTAAAATGTTACATTTTCCCTTCATAAGTTATGGCAGCACGTTTTATTTTATTTAATTGGTTTAAAATGTCAACCATCCGTCAAATAGCGTAAATATTGTGCAGTTACTTGTAAACGCTACACCTTTTCTTATTGTTTTTGCAGAATTCTCGCGATTTTGTTGTTAGATATTGCTATGTTTCTTTTGTTATAATTATAATTGTTTATTTTGTGTTGTCGGTGCATTTTGTGGAAATACGGATTCTACTGCATTTGGATTGTTTGAACTTAACTTGAAATAAAAGGTTTCGTACTCCTGCTTCTGCGAGCCTCTTTTTTCTAACGTTATCGTGAACAGAGTATAAAACTGAAAGGTTTTTTTCAAATTGGTCAGGTAGTTCCTGAGATTTGTGCGTTCAAGCAAACAAAGACTCTATCTACCTCTATTTACCATATCTATTTACTAAAGTACCTGGGTACCTATATAATATTTTTTATAATATGTACAAAGGAGGTGAAAAACACAAAAACTGGGTTATCTACTTAATTGATAAAAATGATTTTGTTTTTCTTTGATTTAAAATTGACTTTTTGGTTTTGCCCTCGCAGTTTCTCTAGCCAGTCAACGTAGGTAATAATAGGTACGTTAGTCCCTTGTAGATATGTAAGCACTTTGTCAAAATTTTTGGCCCTGAACAATACTGTTATATGCATACTAAAAGGAGAACAGACGATTGAATAAGGTCTAGAACACAATTATAATAAAATTCAATACTTACTGGAACTTATCACCTGCCTACCCTTTTCTAGAGTTTTCAGACTTTTCCATGATTCGGATTACCATTCCTTAGACGACCGTCAATCAAAACATACTAGTTAAAAAAAAATCGGCACTGTCACTACCAGTGATAAGAAGATAGTTACGTAAAGAAAATACTAAAAAGTTTTTCATCAAGTGTAGACCTAACTTTGCAGAATCAGTTCGCAAGTTCTTGCGATGCGTCACGCGAGCTCGCAGATTTTTACGATGCGACATAGCATCGCAGATTTGTGTACAAGCTCTTATGGGGCCTAAGTAGGTACCTAAGTTACGATTCACGTCATCGTAGTCAATACTTTTATGATGTTTTAGAAAATGATTGTTGTTGTTGAGTTGTAGTGATTATTATTATGATTGAACTGTTCATTAATTGTTTAAAGCGTGAGGGATTAGTTAATATTTAATTAAATTATTATCAAAACAAGTCAATCAAATTATTTTGGTTTACTGTGGTATTTATGTAAGTACCTAAATTGGTAATTACAAGGTCTATGCCCTGTTGGTCTAGAGGTCGCAACGCGCGACTGCTGGGCACGGGGCTTCAGGTTCGATACCTGGGTTTAGCAGAAATTGTTTTGCGGATTTTACAAAAATTTGCTTTAGTGGTGATGATGAAGAAGGTATTTACAATGTGCCTGAAGGAGCACTAAATGTCGGTCCTATGTCGGTCTTCGGTCGCGTCAAATTGCTTTCCCATCGGAATGTGAGAGTGGGGGAACAGGGAGTGCACCTGTGTCTGCGCAAATGCTTGTGCACTATAATAGGTATGTCCGACCGACAATCGGCTAGGACTATCATCAATATGTACCTATAGCCTACTATTTATACATCACAATAACATTTATTTGTTTATTCTCCTCTCTTACACTATCCTAACAGATTACATCCAATTCGATAGTGTAACTTAATTCTATATATATATGTTACAGTTATAACCCGTTTTTAGATAGAACGCGTTTTCCCTAGTTAGAACAAGTTTTTACTAAATGCTTTTGTTACAACTAGAAATATCTAATACTCAAAATTTAATATCAGTTAAAACTAGTTCTTAATAGACAACACGCGTTTGTCCTAAGCGAGTCAGTCAAAACTGTTCTCAGAGTTCATGGTACCTTATTCTTAATCAATGTTCCATCATGCAGCAGGCATGATTTCCGTTACGAATCGCTGTAAATCCGACTCCACGTAGACTTGTCTGCCCTACCCCTAGAGTGTTTTTCAAAATCGCGTAGGCGCGGAGGGACGAGGCGGCCCGCGAGTTAAGGAGCAGGTGGTTGTAACACTCGCCACGGCGGCTGAGGCTGGCCGGCTCAGCCGGCCAGCAAGCCGAAGCTGCGGTGGTGAGCGTTAAACCTATCTGCGACGATAAACTCGCGAGGCACCGCCGGAGCCCCGCAGCGCCGGAGCCGTGACAGTAATCATGCCTGCTGCATGATGGAACATTGATTAAGAATAAGGTACGATGAACAGTTTTAAAACTAGTTTTCACTGATATTAAATTTTGAGTATTAGTTATTTCTAGTTGTAACAAAGGCATTTAGTAAAAACTAGTTCTAACTAGGGAAAACGCGTTCTATCTTAAAACGGGTTGTAACTGTAACATATATAATATTCTTAACATTTTACATTTATAATAAAAACAATTCAGCTTTACAACTTACACCTATTCTATGTTTTATAACTAATAATACATACTGCGGTTTACTCAAACTCGCTCAGTGAGCAACAAAACAGGTCAACTTGGTTAGCTATAAGGTTCATGGTGCGGAGTGCGCGCGTCAGCGGTGCCTTTCCGAGCAGGTTAGTGCGCGCCCGCGGCACAGCCAGCAGTTGCGGCCTGTACCTGTCCGGGACACACATGCCCACTTGTTCCAGAATATCGGTATTGTGTATTACCCCTCTTAGCACTTTGAACACATACGATATAAGTGCCAGTTCCCTCCTGACTCTCAGCTCGTTATATCCTACCATTCCCAGTACAAACAAAGTGGGATACATCAGGGGATAGAACGGGTATACTCCGTAATGTCTCATATAAAGATACCTGATAAATTTGTTTTGTATCTACTCTCTCCAACTTAATACTATATTAAGTTTCATGTGGAGACCAGATGACTGCATTACATCCTAAGTGACTTCTGACTAGAGCGTTGTATTATACTGTTATAACCTTAATATTAGTAAAATAATGTGCCATTCTAAGAGTAAAACCTAAATTCCTAAACGCCTTTTTACAGCAATTGACTACATGATCACGAAACACCAACCCCGAGTTAAGGCGAACCCCTAAGTCTCTGACCTCTGTGACTCTAGGCATCGGTGTTCCGTCCACCTTGTAGTCATAGAGGACAGGTTTGCGCGACCGAGAGAAACTAATAGTTTGACACTTTGTCACATTAAATGGTAAAAGGTTCTGCTTACTCCAGTTCACTACCCTGTCGATATCCTCCTGAAGCACCTCACAGTCCAGCTCGTTTGTAATAGCTAGAGACAGTTTCAGGTCTTCAGCAAACAGTAGACATTTAGCCTTTTTAACTGTCTTTGGCAAGTCATTAATTGTTAGTAAAAAAGCTAAAGGTCCAAGATTACTGCCCTGACTAACTCCAG
>NWSH02000081.1:7927877-7940720 GCA_002382865.2 Heliothis virescens | reverse complement strand
TCTTGTAAAATAAGTTTGTGATGTACGCCCCGCATATTCAACATATTGCTGTCTATCTCTCATATAACTGGCAAAAAAAGTTAGTAAATGTGGTGTAAAACCAACGGCCGCTAACTTTGTTAACAGCACGTCGTTATCCACCAAATCAAACGCCTTTTTAAAATCGAAGTATGCGGCATCAACTTGCCCCCCACTGTCTACTATCGGCACCACATGAGCCATATGGCTCAGGAGATTGCTGGTGGTACTCCTCTTAAGACGAAACTCGTGCTGCGCTTCCGACAGTTGCGCACTTACCTGCTCGTGTATTGCTTTGTGTATGGCAGACTCGAAGACCTTGGCTATAGTTGATAGCACAGCCACCGGCCTGTATCCCTCCCCCTGCGACTTCAAATTTCCTTTTGGTACCGAAACAACACGAGTTAATTTCCATTTTTCAGGAAACACCGCTTGTTTTAGACTTAAGTTAAAAATATGTAGTAACGGACCACAGATTACCAATTGACAATCCCTAAATATGTAAGGCGGAATGCCATCCGGACCGGCAGATGTTTTCGGTTTAAGTCGCTGTAGCGCCTTACGTACATCTTCCAAACTCAAGCTCTCTAAGTGGACCCGGGCCGCGCTGTTTTCGCTTCCCGCCGCGTTTATCGCTGCTTCCACGTTAAGATACGCCCGCTTGGTGCTATATACTTACTGAGTAGAAATATAAATAAATAAATAAATAGAAATACACATTCATCATCTGACAACTCTAGACCGTCTTTTAAAATTGTTTGTTTATTTCTACTACCTCTTCTAGATTTTGCATAGTTCCAAAAGGCTTTAGGATCTTTTTGGAACTTATTCTGAATACGCTGTTGGTAATTGTTATGTGCTGTTATTATCATAGATTTCACGTTTGCCCTACATACAGAAAATGCTTCGTAATCACATCTTAACTTAGTCGATTTGTACTGTTTGTGTATTTAATGTCGCGAATTATATCAGCAGTGTACCACTCGGGATAAATGTATCTCGAGTTTACATGCCTTCGCCTATTTCTAGGAACACAGTCATCTATTATTGAATTTATTGTCTCATAAAAATAACTTAAACTATTTTCTAAATCTAAATTGTACATCTGTGTCCAGTCTACATTCCCTAGCGAAGTATATAATTTTAACATGTAGGCATTCCTGTATTATTTATGCATTTAGGGTCATAGGTTAGGTAGGTAGGTACTTTTAAGCGGGCACAAGAAGCAATTGCGTAAGTATAGATATTTCCCAGCGAATTTTCCTAGCGATACAGCTCAGTTCAGACGGGCGGTGTCACGCGGTGCTATCGCTAAAAAATCCACTAGTGTGAAAAGGCTGTAAGAGGCTACAAGCTTGTGGAAAACACCTTTTTTAAAAGGATAAAATTATTTAAAAAGGGAAAGAATATTAATTTAAAAAACATTTTAAAGAAAAGTACTTAAAAAAAAACAGTCTTAAATATTTTATTTATTCAGATCTTTTATTTGATTTTTATTTCATCTTTTATCGGTCATCCGTCGGTCAATCATCCAGTCAGTGCGCCTGTGTCTGTGCAAATGCTCTTGTGTAGGTACTGTAATAGGTATGTCCTGCGCAGCTGGCTGATCTCCTTATATGAGAACAGCCGCCCGCCGCGGCCAACAATCGGTCTTAGACGCCATTACATTAATTTCTTTCTGTATTCATTTAATAAACTTATATTCCCATTTTTAAATAAGTATTGGTACAGACAACAGCACATCAAGTTACCACAATCTGTCAAACTTCAGCAATCGATTTTCAACCTTATCACAATGGAGGTAGGCTAATTTTCGATTGGTAAAATTTGACAGATTCGTATACGTTGACCTGCTGTTGTCTGTACAAAAAAATAAACGTTTAAAAATATAAAATATTATTTTATTTATAATGAATATAAATTCAGTCGTAAGTATCTACCTAATAGCAATCCATCTGACAGCTTGAATACAAAGAAAACAATAATGGTAGGTACAAAAAAACGTTTTAAATTTTGTATTTTTTATGTTTTGTAAGTTTTGTATTTATTATGTAAGGCGGACCGACACATCAAGAAACTCCAATGTATAAAATTTTCCAAACAACATTGAACCTTACACATAAAGTTGAAAATCTATTACACAGCAGCTTGATGTGCAGGCGTTTGTACAGACGACAGCAGGTCAACGTTAACGAGTCTGTAAAATTTTAGCAATCGAATATTAACCTTAGGTACACAATTGCGATAAGGTTGAAAATGGATTGCAGAAATTTGACAGATTGTGATAACTTAATATGCTGTCGTCTGTACAATATTATTGATACCTTGCATTTTGTATACAAGAAGTTCCTTAAGCTAAACATTATAAAGCCCAGATTCCACCACTGTGCAACACTGTGACGCACACAAATGTTTCTTCTGTTTTACTCGCTCTAGCAAACAGTACGTAACAATTGCGTGCGAGCATTTTTAATTATCCGTGAAATTGCAACCTTTGTGCGCAAACACATGCTAGTTTAGTTTGATATTCTAAATATGCCTTTGGACTCGATTTAACTAATCAAAGGGTTCCGCACCATTATCTATGAAAAAAGTACGTATCTATTACCTACAACTAGCCAATATACTCACATTTTTATAAACCGCAAATTATAACTTTCTTTCTCGTACAAATATATGAATAACAAAGTTATAATTTGCGGTTTCGCCCCCCTTAATATTTTACTTGTTTTAATTTTTAGTATTTGTTGTTATAGTGGCAACGGAAATACATCATTTGTTAAAATTTCAGCGATACAGCCTGGAGACAGGCAACGAAGTCTCAGCAATAGGGTGCCGTTTTACCCTTTGGGTACGGAACCCTAAAAATTGCATTATGACAAGCTTTAAAATTTAAACAAACAACTAGCTCAGACATTCTACCATACATAACATTTTTATACCTAATACGTACAGATAATAATATTATCATACTTACTTACAAATTAAATTAGACAGCTATTAAAATCTATATTAATTCTAGGTACTAGCTATTTTACCGCGGTTTTACCCACGTCCCGGAGGAGCTTCTTTAGGTATCGGGATAAAATATAGCCGATGATACTCGGGGATAGTCCAGCTTTCTAATAGTGAAAGAGTTTTTCAAATCAGTTCAATAGTTTTGGAGCCTTTGAGGTACAAATGAAGGACCTAAACCTAATCTCAGAAACTAATGGATCGTATTTTAGACAACACAAGACATGTTCGCGATGAAATTATAAAGGTACTTAATAATACCTCTTTTCTCCCGACGTTTCGTAAACCTTTATGATTTTATCGCGAATAAGATCTTTTGTTGTCTAAAATATGTGTCTAAGTCGCGAAAGTTTAAAAACACTAATGAATCGATTAAAAATTATTTTAGTATTATACCTATTTTTCCCAGAGGAACGCTACTTTTTAACTTTTTATCCAAGCGCGCGGAATTGTTCCCACAGATCACGAGTGAAATCGCAAGCAGAAGCTAATGTTATAAATAAAGACTATTTTAAACTCGTTCTTCTATACTAATTTCATGCCCCGACACGGGTTTCAGTAAGAAGTCAAATCGCAGTTGGAGATTGCTGTCATCGGCCGTCACTTTGTATCTCCTCAGGAAATGGACTAGAGTTGTTTTCATTGATATCATGGCGTAGGTTTTACCTGTAGATAGAAGAATTAATCATGGTTTTAAAATGATAGGTACTAATCTATACTAATATTATAAAGCTGAAGAGTTTGTTTGTTTGAACGCGCTAATCTCAGGAACTACTGGTCCGATTTGAAAAATTATTTTAGTGTTAGATAGCCCATTTATCGAGAAAGGCTATAAGCTACTTTTTATCCGGGTACGCCGAGTAGTTCCCACGGGACGCGGGTGAAACCGCTGGCAGAAGCTAGTTTATTATAATAACGTTCTTGGAACATTAGAAAGGGGAGATTCCACCGGTGTGCGGCGTTGTGATGTACATAAATGTTTCTTCTGGTCTACTTGCTCTAACAAACAGTCCTAAATTGCGTCAAAACAATTCTAAAATGTTCACGAAACTGCATGTTTTGTGCGCAAACATATGCTCGCAGAGGACTCATGACCGATGCATGCGTACGTTTGCTCGCGAACAATGTTGCTGGAATTTCCCCATTTTGCAAATATCTACGTCAAGATATTAAACAATAGGATGTTTAAAGTTGATGATGGCGTCCTAGCCGATTATCGGCCGCGGCGACTGTTCTCATATAAGGAGATCAGCCAGCTACGCAGGACATATTATAGTGCACAAGCATTTGCGCAGACACAGGTGCACTCCCTATTCCCTCACTCTCATAACCTGATGTTTTCCTAAACTTTCAGACTTACCTAAGCACGATCGTTTTCCTAAGCTGAAGCCGACGAAAGCACCAGGGTTTGCGGGCATGCTGGGTTCCAACCATCTTTCTGGTCTGAACATGTCAACGTCCTTCCCCCATACGGGGTGCCGGTGGGCCCCAAATAGAAGAATGACGCACTCACTGCCAGCACGCATCGTGTAATTTTCTAGATAAAAAAAAAACAGTCATACTTAAATTATTTATCGATAGGGCTAAGTTGTATAGGTTGATCGATTATCTCTGACCATCTTGAAATGACGATTTTCTCCTTGTTTCGGAATGTACAGCCCCGGGTCGAGATTCAAATGACAGTTAGGACCCCAAAATATTTGGGAAAAGGCTAGGCGAAAACGGAGCGGGAAAATCCGCCAGTGGCAGTGTGAAAAAGACCTAACTTTATAAATTAACAAGTAAATTGAAGTCATCGTCATAGCTTAAAACGTCCACTGCTGGACAAAGGCCTCCGCCAAGCTATGACGGACTGTTTTTAGCTTAAGAGATGCTGGTGCCCATCTCCAAGCAAGATATAAATTATCTCATTTGGTACTGTGGTACCTGTACGTCACCAGTTGGTCGCCAAAGTATTGGTAGGTATTGTAATTAGAGTAAACTTACTAAGTTTAACGTCTTTGTCCACACTCCTCAAAGTGACGGGACCAGTGGTGAAGACTCGTAAGCTCTCCTTGATGACAGCCTCTGTATAAACCAGCTTCTGAAGGTCTTCCTTCTCCACGTCTCGATCCGTCGTGAAGACATCTTTGATTCTATGAAGCGAGATATTTGTGAGTTGATAATGAAGGTTAGGACTGATAAGAAAAAACTCAGAGAGTAGTTTGCTGATTGAAAATAGCGCAAGCGGGATGAAGAAAAATAAATTTTAATTCAAAAGCAACGTGTAGTTAAAAAGGAAAACTAAACTTCAGGAAAGGCAACCTCTTGCTTAAGTGAGAAGTCGCTGTCTGTATGTCTACTAAGCTCGGAATCAAATGAAAGAAGGTCTGGATACTGAACAAAAGCAAAAGATCTTAGAACAGTACTAAACAAGAACTCCCCATTTTTGAAAAGTCGGTTAAAAAGGAACTTACTCTTGATAAATATTATCCTGCACTTGGGGATGCGTGCCTAACAGTAACATGATGTAACTTAGCAGACTTGATGACGTGTCAAAACCAGTCACGATTGCTGTGTCGACCTCTTCTCTGATCTCCTTGTCAGTCAACGCGTTATCTTCTGACAGCTCCAGAAGAAGATCCAAGAAGGGCTTGTATTTTGTATCTGTTTTAAGAAGAAAACGTATTCTAAGTCTTACGGTAGTTTCAGTACCAGATAGAGGTCTAGATAGCTATATGACGGATCATGCAATAGATTAATAAAAAAAATGTCACTATCTGGCAGATAGCTATTTAAAACTTTATCTGGAACTTGTGATACTGGCCGTTAGGCTTATAATGGGACAATGGCAGGTATTGACAGAATAGCAAAAAAATACAGAATTAACTTTCGATACTCACTTGAGGTATAAGATTCGCCATTGTCTCGCAATGTTTTCTTTCTTTGTATTACCTGAAAATAAAATAAAATAATATATTTTTTTTAATGCAGCATTAAAGTTGACCTAGAAGTTGAGTGCTATTGCATCTATCGTCCATAACAACAGGGCTATACAGTCCAGTAAATTTTAAAAGAAATTAAAACACTGAAAAACATTTTCATGTAGGTACCAAGGTTAACTTAGGTTTACTAGGAAGAGCTCGTGGCTAAGTCCAAGCCGCGCGGATCATAAGGTTAAGCAACGCTTGGCGCGGTCGGTCCGTGGATGGGTGACCATCTTGTCATAACGAGTTCTTGTTCGGAAGGCACGATAAACTGGTGGGTCCCGGCTGTCATTTGAACATCTTTGGCAGTCGTTACGGGTAGTCAGAAGCCAGAAAGTCTGACAACCAGTCTTACCTAGGGGTGCCAGGTTGCCCGGGTAACTGGGTTGTGGAGGCCAGACAGGCAGTCGCTCCATGTAAAACACTGGTTCTTAGCTGCATCCGGTTAGACTGGAAGCCGACCCCAACATAGTTGGGAAAGGCTAGGCAGATGATGACCAAGGTTTACTCACCTTATCAGACATATCATTGACGATTTTCACATACTTGTCGAGACGTCTCTTATGACCGAGCAACATAAATATAAGGTCACTTTGCAGCCAAAACTTTTGGAACCTCTGCGTCACAATACTGAGGATCTCATCAACAGCTTTCATATACTTCTGGATGAATTGAGTATCATCGAGACCAGTTATACCGAATGCAGTTACTGGAACAAAAAAAGTATATTTAAAAAAGAAAAATTAAATATGAACGTTGGTTTAGCAATAACAAATCACTCAAGAAGTCGTAGTGGCCTAACGGTTTGATCACCAGGCTCTCAAGTATGATGGCGTTCGATTCCAAGTCAAGCAAGCACCAATGAAACTTTTCTAAGTTGTACTTTCTAAGCATATCTTCTTTTTTATCTCACCAAACCGCGTGACTATTGAGAGTCACGCGGTTTGTCCTTGTCTGTGTGAGAGGAGGTCTGTTCCCAGCAATGGCACAGCAAATCATATTAAACTAGCCGTTTTCCCGCGGTTTCACTCGTAAAATATGGCCTGTGTCACTCGTGGATAATGTAACTTTCGAATGGTGAAAGAATTTTTTAAATCGGTCCAGTAGTTTTTGAGCCTATTCATTACAACCAAACAAACAAACAAAATTTTCCTCTTTATAATATTAGTATAGATTAAAACATTCATAAACTCACAGCAAAATGTCTCCAATGCATTATTTCTCAAGTACTGGATATGATCAAAGGGTCCTTTTCCAATTTCAACCTTTATTTTCTCCACCAATTTTCGATTTTGGCTGTTGAACACCTCCAGAAAGTTCAACATCACAGGCAGACTGAATGCAGGGGTCAGCAACTTGCGGTGACGCTTCCATACTTCGCCTGGACAATATAATTTTGTTGTTAAAAGTTTTTTTCCTGAAGTTCCAAAAACTTGCCGAAAAGCAAAAAGGTGAGAATGAGGGCCAATTAAATAATTTACATAATTGGTAGCAATCCATAATAATTTTATCAGCAGAATGGGAGCAATATAATATGGTGTCAGGAGTTTTTTTTGAGTATCCAAAAAGGTGGCGTCAAAGTTTTTTTTTTCAAATTATATCAAAAAGGGACCAATAAAATTTCAAAAATATATTATATGGCAAGCGCTTATAAGCGCTAAGTGAAGAGCCGTCATTATAGTCACATAGCAATAAAAAAGTTTAGTATCCAAGTTTATTTACGAAAACTCCAATCAGGTTCTGTCATTCCATACGACTTACCTGACGATGTAATCAGGCCCTCTCCAAGCCAAGGTTTGGCGTAATCGTAAGCGAAATGTTTCTGAAGGCAGGCGTTTGAGGCTGTCAGGGCATCTTCCGGGTCTGTTATTACTATAACAATAAACGCATTACAGTCAGGGGTGTATTTACCCTTAGGCTAGAAGGGCTATTGCCCGGGGCGGCAAGCCGCGGGGGGCGGCTGGTAGGGTACTCCTGGGGCTTGATTTCATTCCTTGATTGGGCGGAAAGCTACAGGTGCCCGGGGCGCGCAATCTTAAAATACGCCACTGATTACAGTAGGTAAATTTGATCCTGTTCCTTTTATGTTTTACATTATTAAAAATGTTATTCACAAGAATGTACTTTATTTACATAATATTTACAACATTCTGATTAAAAAAAAAACTTAAACTAAAAACTAAAACTAAAAAGCGTCAAAAAATTCTTCCCCATCGCTGTCGAATTATGTTCTTTTATAACATAATTCTTTTACACATGCGGCTTTTGGGGATAAAAAGTACATCTTTAAAAAGCATTCCTCGAAAAATGGGCTTTCTAATGCTGAAAGATTTTTTCAAATCGATTCAGTAATTCAGTACCTACTTATTATAGTAGCAAACTAACCGACATACTCTAAAATAGACTGATTGGGGAGGTACAAATAATAGTACGTCAGACCATTTTTTTTCCTTTTGACCATTTAATTCCATCCTTTAAACTACGAGAGTAGGTTGTAACCAAACTTGAGGGCGGCTTGCAACTAACTTCCGAACGTAATAATTATAATCTACCTATGTGTATATTTGAAAGTAAGAAAAAAGTACTTACGATAGTAGATCCTTTTTCCGAATATACAAGTGATAACTCCACCCTGTTTCATAGCTTCTGCAGCAAATAGTTTTACCATTCGCCAAAGACCTATGAACAAAAAATTAAAATAATTTAATTCATTAGAATTAATCGCGTTCGCAAGTATTTTTTCCGGGCATTTCCACTGTCGTTCTAACATTTCAAAATTACACAAATAAAAATTCAAAATTATCATAAAGTCAGAAAAAAGAAAAATGTTTTTTTTTTTTATTATTGACTCACGGTATTTGGAAAATTGGACGGAATATCATAAGTTTGAAATAAAAAAATACTTTTGCTTTATTCATATTATTTACATTTATCTATATAAGTAAGGTCAGTGGGGGCAAGATGAAAAACGGGGTAACACAAAATGTCATCCATAACTCCAGATTTAGTGCAGATTTTGCAGTGATAGCAACATTATTAGAATCGCCATTTTGTTACGCCAAACTTTCTCATTCAGCGTTTGCCATTTCGAGTGATTGGTTGTGTTAAAAACTTAAATACCCGAGTCGTGACTTTTACGAAGTTAAATCGAGTTTTTTTATCTTCCCCCGAGTTCCATAACTTCACTTATGAGGTAGGTACGAGTGTTTTATTGGAATACCTGCTCATTATTTTGAATTTTTAGTCGTGTTATTACACCTAAATATGTTTTTATAACGTATTTTAGGAGTTATTACAACTTTCCATCTTCACCCATAAAAATTTGACGGGGTAAGAAGAACATATAAAAATTTCGATCTGACCCCGATTTCAAAACTCATAGTTTCATTTCAAATTGTGTGGATTTTAATTATTATTATTAATAAAAGGATTTATTTGATTGACAGTATTTTTTTAAATTCATTTTTAAGCTGTAGTGAAAAGTTTGGGAACCTCTTCTTCAATCTTTCCCCGGTGGGGTAAGATTGAAATATACAAAACAAATAATTCGTTTTATCTTTGTTATGCCAAGGCATTTTGACACTATTGGTAGTTCCGAGTATTCTAGGCACTTCAAAATAAAGACTAGTGAGCATCAACAGCGTCAGATATTCATTTGAACGATTTTAGAAACTATTTCGGTCTTTCCCCATCACCTTTTTGTCTTTCCCCTAGACATATTTTCGTAATAACAACATTTAACTTATTTTTTTTTCTGCTTTCGAATAGATTTAATAGGAAGGTATTAATAGGAAGGTTATTAATATGATACAAAAATATATTCTTTGCTCTTTACTCATGACAAACAAAAAACATTTTAAAATACGCTTATATGTACGGTTCTACACGTCTTCAAACACAACACTGCTCATCTCATTGAAAAACCGTTCGATCTTGCCCCTACCGACCTTACATGCTTATTTACAAAAACTAATACTACTATTAAAATTAAAAAGCATCAAAAAATAAAATTCCTCTCCATCGCTGTCGACTGGGAGCGTGCCCAAAAGGCTGGCAGCATTGACCCGTTGGATAGCAATGCTTATCCTTTGTCCTAAGTACTAGCCAGCCTTTTGGTCACGCGTGGCGCCAACCAGCGTTTTTGAAATATCTTTAAAAAGAGCGTGGGCATTCGGACCCCTGACACAAGGGTTTCAAGTTTCAACCCCAAACGGCTTGAAAAAATACTTGTAATTAAATAATACAAATGTACGTATGTAGGTAACTTTGAAAAATTATCGTCAATGTTATCAAATCCATTAGATAGGTACATACAAACATTGACATTTCAAAAAGTGAAAAGTATTTAATAACAGTTAAAACTAGACGTTTATTTACATTAAAAATACATTATGTAGATGATATATTTTTTAATTTGCATTTTTTGAGTTTTATGACGTAATGATTACCTAAGTATTTATTCAAATAATGACATTAGTTTGAACTACTTATTATTATTTTTTGAAAATCTCTTGTATTATGGCCTTGATGGCTTTTGATGAAACTTGACCTTTTCATGTATATCAAAATAACATATAACTAGGCTACTTTTTATCCGGCTGCGAGAAGTAGTTCTCTAAGGCAGCAGGTGAAACCGCTGGCGGAAGTTAGTTATGTGCACAAATAGGATTTCAATAAATTCAACACTGTATTACTCATTTCCCCTACTGCTATATACCTATTATGTACTAGCTTCCGCCAGTGGTTTCACCCGCGTCCCATGGGATGTCCTCGGCGCACCCAGATAAAAAGTTGCCTATAACCTTCCTCGATAAATGGGCTATCTAACACTGAAATATTTTTTCTAATCGTACCAGCAGTACCTGAGATTAACGCGTTCAAACAAACAAACAAATTCTTCAGCTTTATAATATTTATACAGATTCCAGAACGAAACAACACTTATACTTTCTTAAGACCACCAAGTTACAAACCATATCATAAACACCATATTTAAACATTTATGTTATTGACTACCTTATCGGGCATTTTGTAACACAAAGATATAAATAAAAACAAAGTTGACTTAAAAGTAAGTATTGTCACATAAACTTAAGTTCAATAACTTGTATGCTTACACAGTGATTTCAAGGAAAACCGGAGTAAAGGTACATTTTGGAAGCGAGGTGACGACTGCAACCGCTTAAAACACGTTTAGTATCTGACTAGCCTTTCCCCATCTAAGTTGGAGTCAGTTTCCAGTCTGACCTCCACAACCCGGGCAATCCGATATCCTTGGTAAGACTGGTGGTCAGGCTTTCTAGCTTCTGACTGCCAAAGATGTCTAAATGATAGCCGGTATCACCAATTTATTGTGCCTTCCGAAACACGGAAGAATTCGCCATGACAAGATGGCCAAGCGGTGCTTATGCTTATGATCGACCGATCCGCGCGGCTTTTCCATCCCATCCAAAACAGTTTCATGTAAATACACATAATGTAGTGCAGTTGAAGCCGATTTCATGCAGTCGCGGCACATCGTTTGGCGGTTGCAGTCGGCAGCTAGCTTTCAAACCGCACCTTTATACAATTATGGATCATCGTATTTTGACATGCTTTACGTTACGAGAATCAGAAAGAAATTGTGTTTTTGTTTTTTATAGACTCATCAAATCGTGATGGCTTAGTGCTTAAAGCACCGGTCTCTCAAGTATGAGTATGCAGGTTCGATGGCAGGTCAAGTAACAATGCAAGTTTTCTAAGTTACACATAAGTGCTTTCTAAGTAGGTATATCTTGGACATCAATGACTGATTAAAAGTGAAGCAATATATCTATCGAGAAAACCTGGACAGTAAAGTCTGCAATCACCAACCCGCATTGAGCAAGCGTGGTGATTAACGCTCAATCCTTCTCTGTGTGAGAGGAGGCCTGTGCCCATCAGTGGGACGATAAAAAGGCTGATACTAAGTGTTACATATCTTGGTTCGGTGAGAGACGGTTCAGCCATTTCAGAGCATAGCCCGAACAAGCAGATAGATAAAAAAAAAAAACAATTTGGTCTGGGAACTTGGTTTCTAAAATTACATTTTCATCTGAAGTCAGGTTTTTGACTGAATATGTATGTAAATAAAAATTATAATTACATATTAAATTAAAAATAAGACTCGCCTTAGTCAAAAATCTCGACTAACACATTGCTTTGGACACTCTGGCTTATTTAACTAGGAGATCGGCCTGGAGAGCCGGATAGACAGACAGACATACAGTTACTTAACTAAGGAGGATATATATGTCGCAGCCAACTAGTTGAATTAGCCAGCCAATTGGACGCCTAGGCGGTTAATAAAACGTCGACATCCAATGAATTAGCGGAAAATCAACTAGGCAAGTGACTGAAGACAACGTTTAACAAGATGGCCAAACGTCATTTAGCCATTAGGTATTGGCTAGCTAATTCAACCAGTTGGCTGCGACATGTACTCGTATATGTCGCAGTCGAATGGTAGGTATAATCCGCCGTATTACCTTACGGCCAGCCGTTATTAAAAGCAGGGCCGTTATGTATTTACGGAGTTATTAGTCCTAAATTGTAGATTGTGAACTCGTAGTTTTATGCAGCAGGCACGATTTCTGTCACGGCTCCGGCGCTGCGGGGCTCCGGCGGTCCCACGCGAGTTTATCGTCGCAGATAGGTTTAACGCTCACCACCGCAGCTTCGGCTTGCTGGCCGGCGGTGCCGGCCAGCCTCAGCCGCGGTGGCGAGTGTTACAACCACCTGCTCCTCAACTCGCGGCCCGCCTCGCCCCTCCGCGCCTACGCGATTTTGAATTACACTCTAGGGGTAGGGCAGACAAGACTGCGTG
>NWSH02000081.1:7861208-7892771 GCA_002382865.2 Heliothis virescens | reverse complement strand
ATCCCACTGCGCACCATTGCGAACCAACGCCGTCATGAGTCGGAATTGGCCTGCGTCAGCCTCGGTGTTAATTTACAATGGACTCGCCGACGCAAAAAATTCGCGCATTTCGTGTGCGAGATACGCCGCCGATCGCTGCCGGCGGCCTTCGCCTTTAGTTGCAAAAAAATTTGTACGCTTCGTGCCGCTTCGACTTGCGCCTATAGTAAATCGACCGACTTAATCTGATAACTGAATATATAAAGCTAAAGAGTTTGCTTTGCTGAGATGCGCAGTAATCTCAGGGCAACTACTGGGTCTGATTTGCAAAATTATTTCAGTGTTAATAGCCCCATTTATCGCACGGAAGGCTGAATTAGGCCTACTTTTTATCCGGGGCGCGGTAGTAGTTCCCATGAGACCGCGGGTGAATCCGCTGGCAGAAGCTAGTTATACATATTTGATACAGAAATTTATACATTAATGTATAATTACGCACATTCCGAGAAGTTACGCACTCTGTATCATTTCTTTATTCATAAATACAAGTAAAGAATAATTCGATTACATTTGAATAAATTTTCTTTCTACATTTAAATTGACTTAATTTCCTTTATGCTATAATATTAATTGTAAGTGTTCACTTTATTTCCATTATTACGCTATTCCTGGATTCTTTAGTTCTTAATTATTTTTTACAAAAACAATTAAAAAATAATATATTCAGTTTTCTTTATCTAAATATAGTATCTAAGAGCTACGATAGGCCCACGCTAATATTTTTTATTTAAAAATCTGTTATTTCTTTACCCGCCACGTGCGCGTATGACGCGATAAGAACTAGTCCTCCTCGAGAAATGGGGCTATCTACATGAAATTTATTTTTTCAAATCTGACCAGTCATTCCTGAGTAGCCCACGTTCAAAACAAACCTCAGCCCTTGTATAGTTGACAAATAGTTAGTATTTATAGTATAGAAGGTGTAGATACGGGACTATGCTTTACAAAAAACACTGAAATAACAAACATAATGTCGGCAAAATGTATCTGCTGTCAAAATGTCACAATTATCACCAAAAACCGATTTGCTGGGTGGATGCTATATAACGTATACTTATAAACAGCCCAAGTTAAGTAGAGCACTAACCACTAATATTAAAGTCTAAGTAAACCAAGCTAGATCTGTTTTTTTTTAATAATGTATTTGCCCGTTGCCGCAACTAACTTCCTTGCACTCTTCTAGATAAGCCCTTCGATAAGCGAGACATTTAAAGTGTTTTTTAACGCGGGATTCCGCCCTGCAGTCATCAACTCCCGTTGCAGGACGTGCTTCCAGACCCAAGAACCTTCTGTAAGTCTTCACTGCCGTCAGATCAACATCGACTGGTCTCTCACCTCTCTGAATGTGACAAGGTTATTTCAAAAAATCAAGTGTTTATTACCTATCAACAATGATAAGTATAGACCCATCACATTTGATATATAAAAATCATTTGAACTGAGAAAACGATAAGAATTCCTCCACATTGCCTGAAAGCGCGTGGATACACGAGAATGCGCGCGCACCAATCAGCGTTATTCGCGCGCAGACGCGCGAATTCCGACGAATGCGCGCGTCTTTTTAAATTCTCCGAAGTAATGTGTGCATTACGCTGTGGAGTTAAGGTTGAATTTATTATGTTCAGTTTTGGATAGACGCTTCGATGCGCTTCGACTCTGCGCTAGTATAAATCGACCCTTAGATGTTATGTGACGAAAAAATCTAAGGGGAAATTCATTTATGCATGTTGTATACGGAACGACTGATATTTTGAATGCATCCTGACTATTTCTATTAAGATTATGAGAATTTGAGTATGTTTTTTTAGGACGCTTTCACGCCAAAACGGCTGAAGCATTTGAGGTGAAATTTTGTGTGGAGAACTTTTATCCAGAACCAAGAAGTAGTTCCCTTAATAAACGGATAAAAAAAGCCATCAAATCCCTACTAATATTATAAATGTGAAAGTACGTCTGTTTGTCTGTCTGTTACGCTTTCACGCCTAAACCAGAGAGCCGATTTTGATGAAATTTGGTACAGAGATAGAATAGACCATGAGGAACAACATAAGCTACCTAGCTAGCTTTTTATCCAGGTACGGGAAATAGTTCCCTCGATAAGCGGATAAAACAGGCATCAACTAAATCAATGACACCACATGCCATTGACATTCAACGGGACGAACTTCCCAACGTTAAACCAAGTTTACGGATCTCAAATCACTTTTACTATATAGCATTAACATGCACGCGATGAGGTGAAAACAATTGGTCCATGTATTATGTATTATATACTTTCTACAGAGCCGTTTACGCTGCATACTTGACCTCGCGTCAAATCCTGTTTTATGGTGCAACTTGACCGTCGGTTACGAATTTTCTCTTTCATTTCTTTTTTATATATGATGTATTTATGAGGGTTTAATAAAGGTTTAATTTAAGTACTTAATTATTTTTGTAATTGAAACTTCAGTATTTTATTTTTTAGCTCGGTATTAAGTTATAATTCTTGTACTGAATTTTATAACTTCACTAGCTTCCGCCAACGGTTTCACCCGCTTTCCCGTGGAACTTCTGCGCGCACCCGGATAAAAAGTAGCCTATAGCCTTCCTCGATACATGGGCTATCTAACACTGAAAGAATTTTTCAAATCGGACCAGTAGTTCCTGAGATTAGCGCGTTCAAACAAACAAACAAACATACAAACAAACAAACAAACTCTTCAGCTTTATAATATTAGTATAGATTAGCATTCGGTCTCAACCGCGTCCCGTGGGAATCTTGGGCATCCGAATAAAATGTATCCTATAGCGTTCCTCTATAAATGGGTTATCTAACACTGAAATAATTTTTCAAATCTGATAAGTAGCTGTGATTAGACAAACAAATAAACAAACTTTTCAGCTTTATTATATTAAGTATAGCTGTGTCGCTTTGATATAATGTGACGCTTGCATATGCTGTCAGATTTTTTCATATTTATTTATTTCTTTATTAAAATTCTATACCAACCTATATAACTGCAGCCATTTTATCAAAAAAAGCTTGATAAACACACATACAAACAAGCTTTCACATTAATAAAATAACTTAGGAACATACTGCCAATATTTCTAGGCCATCACTAATTAAGTAAAATTAGTTACCAGTCTAACCAGATGCAGTAGAACAACCGTACGTCTCGACCGACTGGCATTTGACCTCTGCATCTAAATATACTGTTATATTATAGTCTGTGGCTTATACCGTTTTGGAAAACCACTTTTCTATAAAAGGAGATAGTCGTAACGATATATTGCTTAGATGAAGTGGCCAGTTTAAATTGAAACGTGATGGAATTTAGAACTACATCTATGTATACTAATATTATAAAGCTGAAGGGTTTGTTTGTTTGTTTGTTTGAACGCGCTAATCTCAGGAACTACTGGTCCGATTTAAAATATTCTTTCAGTGTTAGATAGCCCATCTATCGAGGAAGGCTATAGGCTACTTTTTATCCGGGTGCGCCGAGTAGTTCCCACGGGACGGGGGTGAAACCGCTGGCAGAAGCTAGTTTTACATAGTTTTGACAGTTTATTTGAATATAAGTGGCGGATGGGCGACCATCTTGTCATAACAAGTTCTTCCGTGTTTCGGAAGGCACAATAAACTGATGGGTCCCGGCTGTCATTTGATCATCTTTGGCAGTCGTTACGGGTAGAAGCCAGAAACTCTGACAACCAGCCTTGCCAATGAATATCGTGTCGCTCCATGTAAAACACTTGTTCTCAGTTGCATCATCTTAGACTGGAAGCCGACCCCAACATAGTTGGGAAAAGGCTAGGCAGATAATGATTTCAGTGGCGTTGCAGTCAGGGATCAAGTTAATTTGGTTGTGTGTAGTTTTTTTGGTCGCCTCATTTAGTAGTCGGGTGGTGTTACGATTTGTCATAGTAAGTTTCCACTTTTGTATTTGGATATTTTTTTTTCATATCCGTTTATGTTTTGGTTGCTTTAATGTTATTCTTGTAATAAGTTGTAGGTATAAAGTATTTTGTTAGTAATTGTTGGTCATCGCTAAAATAATCTCTAAAAGTACAGACGACAGCAGTTCAACGTATACGAATCTGTGAAATTTTACCAATCGAAACGTCAACCTATTGTGATTATGATAAGGTTGAAAATCTATTGCAGAAATTTGACAGATTGTGGTTACTTGATGTGCTGTTGTCTGTACATAAGCTTTCTTATTTACCTACTTGAAGATACAAATGAAGATATGAAAAATCTATTTTTTTTTATTCCATACCCAATATAGGGTAGATAGTTGAATGGTCACGAATTTATCCTAACCTTGTTATTTGACCTTGAAAAAAAAAAACATTTTTGCCGACGACATGACCGACCTTATTGGCGTGTAACCGTATCACATGAACACTGAAGGCAACACGATAAAATTAAAATCGAAATTAAGTTAACTTTTATAGTTTATACAGTCACTATAAATTCGTGAGGTTAACATTATATTGATATCTGTGCATGTAGGTATGTATAGACGTTGTTCAGCTTATTCAGTATCTTCACGAAGGTCATGTAAATATACAAATGTTTTCAATTTCTAGAAAAAAATCTGAACATTCGATCTTAGATGTTTTACATACAAGTATCTATTTAATATAATAGATTATCACGTAACATAGTATTGGTATCCTGCTAACCTTTTATCAAATTTAAAGACCGGACAATTGGACGGTAATGGTTTAATCTATACTAATATTATAAAGCTGAAGAGTTTGTTTGTTTGTTTGAACGCGCTAATCTCTGGTCCGATTTGAAAAACTCTTTCAGTGTTAGATAGCTCATTTATCGAGGAAGGCTATAGGCTATATTTTATCCGGGTACGGGCAGTAATTCCCACGGGATGCGAGTGAAACCGCGGGAAAACGGCTAGTTACCTATATTTCAAAAGTTCTCCAAAATTTCATCACCCTTTCTTCCGCATTTGACCTACCGCTCTAGAAGTTAAATTCCTCTTAAAAGTGGAACAAAAGCAATTATATAAACGTATGCATTGCGTTAGTGTTCCACATATTCATAGCTAAACGGATTGAAGGTTCCATTGTCGGTTTGTGTGTTGCGTGACGTGTTTACATGATACTAGCCAATTTTTAAGGAAAATCTTGTTTCAAGGAAATTGGCAGCTTTCGACAGCGGTTTTAACCGTGTTCTGGGAACTACTCCGCGCACCTGGATAAAACACCTATAGCTGTCCTCGATAAATAATGAAAAACATTATTCAAAAATACCTAAATGTTTCGCTTAACAATACCCGTGTTGGATTTAAACGATACGACAGAAAGTCTGACAAACTTTCCTACCAAGGGGTTGTCCGGGTTTAGAAGGTCAGATAGGCAGTCACTTATTATAAAACTGGTACTCACCCCCGGCTGTATTACACCCCCGTGCTTGGGAGGGCACGTAAAGCCGGCGTCCTCGAATGCAGCTCAGTAGCAGTCGTATATAACTCCACGTCACAGGCCGTCAGGCGGATTTGAGAAAACTCTGACACTAGGGCTTGTTAGGTGATTAAACCTGCAGCTCACTCGATAAAGGAAAAGAGACCAAGCTAAACCCCGTATAGTTATATAGTGTTTTTCTTCTCGTTTCAACCCATCCTTAAGTTGTCTTTTGGAAGAGATCGCTCTTAGCGATAAGACTGCCCATTATGACCCTTACTTTAATTAGTTTTAGAACAAAAATGTACCAGTTGGTATACCTAATAAAGTAATCCACGTCAGAGGCCGTCAGGCGGATTTGAGAAAACTCTGACACTAGGGCTTGTTAGGTGATTAAACCTGCAGCTCACTCGATAAGAAGAAGACCTAATAAAGTCTAAATATAAATCTGTCTATCTATCTAACCTTTTTGCTTGGTTTAAGTAGGAATCAAGTTTCTAAGCATTTCATTGGCTAATGCTCTTTCTTATGATGGAAACATTTCCTCAATAATGCGGAATTGACAATAGCTTTCTTATGCAATGTAAAGAAAGCGATTGTAATCAAGGTTAGGTTTTGTATTATTATTTTGTATTTGTATTTGTAATATTATTTTCTGTAACGCAGTTGTATGGTGAGGTGTTTTATCTTAAACTAGTTTGGGATATCATATTTTGGTACAGGTTAGGCGATAAGTGTTAGAAGGAATTTCAAGGCCACAATTTGTCTTAAGTCAAAGTCAAATCATTTATTTCATTTAGGTCTTTACAAGCACTTATGAATGTCAAAAAATATAACTAGATTTGATTCTAATTGCCTAATCCAAAAATAGCTTCCTATGGAGAAGAACGGTCAAGAAACTCCATGGTTACTCTTTTTAAAACTAAAAAATTTCTTAAAAGTAAAAATAGTGGAAGGATTTTTTTACCGCATTACATTACAGTATCTACTTAATTCTTAATTTTGTTGTAAATACGCCTGTTATATTTTGTTATAACCCTATAATTAACTGTAATATGTAAAGTAAGCATTTGACTGGGTAAAAAGTTATACCTAACATAATATTTCATGGCGTCTCTTTCTGATATTTAAATGTAGAAATGTCCTTTAAGTAAACTATTCCTTAGATACGTAGATTCATTACCTTAGTAAGTAATTAAAACATTAACATCTATACTAATATCATAAAGAGGAAAACTTTGTTTGTTTGTTTGTTTGGTTGTAATGAATAGGCTCAAAAACTACTGGACCGATTTTAAAAATTCTTTCACCATTCGAAAGCTACACTATCCACGAGTGACATAGGCTATATTTTATCCGGGTACGGGCAGTAATTCCCACGGGATGCGAGTGAAACCGCGGGCAAAACGGCTAGTGTAAAATAAATTACAAACTAGCAAAATTAGAACTAAACAAAAGACGATCGCTCCAAAAGAATCATGTCACTTCAATAAAATTTTGTACTCACCTGTACCATTTCGGTATTTTTATACAGGTAGGCGTGAGCTCACCCGGCGCGTTAATGGTACAGGTTCGATTCCCGATCGCGTGCCGAGTTAAGGAATTTTAATACCCTGCTTTGTTGGTGTTTTTTGTTACTATAGGTTTTTTGTTAAAATCTCACTTTGTCGTTTTGTTCGGGCGTGGAGATTTAAGCTTAGAATGGATTATTTTTGGATATTTATGTCGTGAATTGATATTTTTTTATTTTCTTGTTTTTTTCGAAGTGATTTTTTTATATAAATGTGTAACATATTCAGCAGTAGAATCACCTTAACTTAAGCTACTTAGAAAAATGTTTTTATGTTCGTATTATAAATTTTTTAGCTCATCCCATTTTATATTCTAAATGAAAAATAATCATTTTAGGACGATTCGAAACGTTAGGAGGTTAGTTATAAATTAAAAATAATATCCCATTACTACCTACTGAAGTTTTTTTGTTTATTTATCCAAAACAAGTTTTATAAAAATCTTATCTAATTAACAGTGTTAAGTAACTTTGTTAAGTTTTATTTCACTCTGCATTACGCATCATTCATAGGTGTGGTTTTGTCATAGGAAAAAAGCTGGTTGGTTAATATATTCTTAGCAAACAAAAAATATATAGCTGTATGCCGTGTCTAAATGTCATGCTAGCTAGTCTGACAGGTAAAGCTATCTAGTTGATTGCTCTGAGCTCATCGCGAAATCTGATGTCATCTCCATAGTATACTTTTTACCTGTTAAACGGTGCATCTGATGCAAAAAATATATCTTAAGTTTAAACTAAGCAAGACTATCAACAACTTAGAATAAAATCAGGACCTTGCGGTCTGCCGGGGTTGCGGGGTTGTTGGAAAGAGTTACCGCGGCCCTAGTACATAAAGGGCTAAAAACGAATATGCTGCATTTTAGTTAGTAAGAGTCAATAAGTACTTGCAAATTCTTTTTTCCAAAATTATGATTCTGTTATAGAATATAATTACAGTAGGTGGTTTGGTGTGATAACCTGTTCATACGTAAATTAGTGGCTCCCAGCTGTGACTTGTACATCTTTCGTAGTCTTTACTGGTAATCAAACGTCAGAAAGTCTGGAAAACCGTCTCATTAAGAAGAATAGAAGTATAGGGTTGCCAGGATAGATAAACAGTTCAGGCATCCAGTTAGGCTGAAAACCGACCCCAACATTTGAGAAAAGGCTAGGCAGATGATCATAGAAAGAATTAAGCCAGGTTGTTCTTCAAACAAACTTCAATTGTATATAGTTCGATAGATAGATAGCCAGTAAAATTCCACAGGTCTGCAAAAATTTTTTTTTTTTTTGCTGCATGGGATATTTTTACTGAATTATATATTTTAAAGGTCACAGATTCTAAAAATGACTATCAGAATATCCCATCACGTATAGTTATTTTGCAAAATCAAAACAAAATTTAGAAATAATCTATTACTTATTGTAGAGAGGTCAATTCTGTACATGAAATATATTTCCAAAATAACTATCAGGGGGTGATTAGGGATCGACACTGATGCCAAAAATGCAATCAGTAGAAATTTTGTCTGTGTCTGTCCGTCTGTCTGTCTGTCTGTTTGACTATCTGTCTATCTGTCTGTCTGTCTATCTGTATAACCGTTATAGAAACAAAAACTACTTGACGGATTTCAACCAAACTTGGTACAATTATTATTCATACTCCTGAGCAGGTTATAGTAAGTATACTTTTCATCACGCTACAATCAATGGGAGCAGAGCAGTGAGGGAAAAGATCTTTGATTATGACGACCCGCCGTCGCTGGCAGAAGCTAGTACAATAATATAATAATAATAATAAGAGAAATAATACAACTTCTGTGAGCCATGTCCCAGAAATAATGACAGAAAAATACAATATAATAAGATAGCCAGTAACGTTCGAATGCTTAATGTGTACTGATAGTATTAAATCAACTTAGAGCGAGGTACTGAATGAAGCTTGTTGAAACATGTTCTAATTCAAAAGCAAGTTGTTTACGAGTATATTTATTCTTAGTACTCTAGATAACAAGTCAAAACATCATGCTCAACCTTACCACTAATAAATGTATTTAGCCTTTCGTATTAGTAACGCTAACCATGAACAAAAACTTAAGTATAGCAAAAAAAATTTTTTTTGTATTTTTTTCAGTTTTGCCACGTGAAAATCTATAAGAAAATATATAAAAACCCTATGCAGTTTTTTACATGCAGACCTGTGTTCTTTGTTCAGAGCAAAGCTCGATGGCAATAGAATGGTCTCATTGCCCGATTGGTCAGGCACTTGGCCGACTTACGGTATCGAGTCGCCAATTACCGAGAATCGATTCTTCCGGAAAATCGATGTGAGCGGTTACGTAATCGGTTTTGTATCGAGTGCGGGTACCATCGATTTTTGATTAAAAGCTTTTTGTTTATGTAGTGTTATTGGATTGTTTGTTAAGTAATAAGTAAGTATAGGTGAAGTCATTGTATCGTTAGGCTTAATATTAGGTTTTTTGATCCGTTTTATGGGAATGAGAGAAAATTGAAGCCAGAGATTATTCTTCTTCTTCTTCTTCTTAGCGAGTGAGCTGCAGGTTTAATCACCTGACAAGCCCTAGTGTCAGAGTTTTCTCAAATCCGCCTGACGGCCTCTGACGTGGAATTATAACTACGACTGCTACTGAATAGGTAACAATTGAGGACGCCGGCTTTACGTGCCCTCCCAGGCACGGGGGTGTAACACCGCCAACTTCCAAACTCCAGGCTGCTTTTGTGAAAGCTTCTAAAACCCACAAAGCGATTTCGGCCTGGCCCGGGAATCGAACCCGAGACCCGTGGCACGGCAGTCGCGCTATGCGACCACTAGACCAACGAGGCAGAGATTATTAAGTTACTCGTTATGAGAAACATAGCTGGGTACATCTATGTATACTTATATAATAAAAAGGGGACATTTTTTATTTGTTAGTAGGTACCCTAAAAGCTCCGAAACTACTACCTAAACCGATTCAAAAATTCTGTCACTGTTGGGAAGCTACACTATCACTGAGTAACATAAACTTTATTTTATCCAGATACGCGAACAAGTTCCCCCGGAACGTGGGTGAAACCATGTGAAACAGCTAGTGGCAAATAAACTGCGTTTTTTATTCCCATACGAAAACTAGAAATAGAGATATACTGCGTGAAAACTCAAAAAATATAGACAACAACTCATCAAGTTACCACAATCTGTAATATTTCTGCAACAGATTTTCAACCTTATCACAATAGAGGAAGGCTAATGTTCGATTGGTAAAATTTGACAGATTCGGTTAGTTTGATCTGCTGGCGTCCGAAAGTACAGACAACAGCAGGTCACCGTACCCGAATCTGTCAAATTTTACCACCTTTTTGATAAGGTTGAAAATCAATTGCAGAAAGGTCATTGGGCGAATTGGACCCGCTTTGCGAAAAGTGGCGGACATGAATGAAAATGGTTTTAATTTAAAGGGAATAATAAGACCTTTCATTATATATAAATATTGCATTAAAATTCCATGGAGAAAAATGTACAGAATCGTTTAAAAATATGAAATAATCAAAAGATTTCAGAGGATTGTATAGGTCACAACGCTAGTTTGATTTGCTAACCGACTTCTCAAAAGAAGGAAGATCTTAATTTTGATGTCCAGTATCTGATGATGAACTGGAAACCCTGAGAAATCGAGGGCAACTCTAGAAAATTGTAGGCACACATGGAGTAAAACCTTGACATGTCATATAATACGAATATATATACGCCATAAACAAGCCCAAACACGTAGTAATTGCTACATACCTATGAGGAGTTCTCTTGACTTTCTGTCGTCTCCATCATCAGGTAAGGTCCAAACTTCTCGGTCATGTAGACTTACTCCATATACCGACGAATATCAAGTTTTTACTTGGTGCATGCCTACAATTTTTGAGAGTTGCCCTCGACTTCTCAGAGTTTCCATCATCAGATCCTGGCCGGATGATAATGAAGGCTAATTGGTGTGTATTCTCCTACATAATGAGATTTTTTCAAATCGGCCCAATTCTGACAATGGCAATCCTCATTGATATAGGGATTATAACTGGTGTTTCCACTTGATTTTCTCGAGATTCCCGTGCCTCACATTGATGCGACTAATGCCATAGTAAATCAGAGCCTTAGGTCATTATATCGTGCAATATTTCGTTTGTGTCCGCCGTGGGTATAGTTTCCATACAAAGGTGCCCAGTGACCTTTGGCAGATTGTCGTAACTTGATGTGCATATGCTTTCATCCGAATTCGGGTGTGTGAAATAGTTCCCTCAGGATAATAAGAGAAACTATACTTAAATCTTTTTTTATTTTTTTTATTAGCCTTTTTATTGTCCCACTGCTGGGCACAGGCCTCCTCTCACATGGAGAAGGATTGAGCGTTAATCACCACGCTTGCTCAATGCGGGTTGGCGATTTCAGACTTAGGGTCATGGCACATTGTAGCGGCACCGCTCCAACCCGGCAAATAACGTGTCATTTAAATTTGAACATTAAATTGTGTGACGTATGATATATTTCATATTGTTAGATAGGAAACCGCGCGCTGACAGCCCGCCGTTGGCTTTTTTGTTTTGACGTTATGAAATACATCATACGTCATACGATTTAATGTTCAAATTTAAATGACACGTTATTTGCCGGGTTGGAGCGGTGCCGGTACAATGTGCCATGACGCTTATAGTCCAGGTTTCCTCAAGATGTTTTCCTTCACCTTTTATCTTATACTCTAATAGCTACTTATTAATATTCAAACAATAATAACAGAGAAATGCATAGGTTTTCTTAGCCGCCAATTGCAGCCTTTCGCCGGTGCTGACCTCTGGCGGGGAAAGCACAAGGTCGTATCCATTGATATGTGGTTTATGTTCTAGGCTTTGCGTTTATGAGTTACAAGACTTGTTTGTTTGTTTGTTTACTTATTGAGAAGTTCGTATATTTTGCTAGAAAAGAGGTGTTATGAATATTTAAGTCACTCCACAGTTTGACTTGCATCTCGAAGGATCTACTACCCGTAACCAGATGAAAAGTAATCAATGCCATTTCTCAGGTGTTTGACTATTGGTGTGCCAAATTTCATTAAAATTGGTTCAGTGGTTTTGGCGTGAAACCCGGACAAAGGATTAGTCTAAGAAGCTGCATATTTTCTACTTTTAACTTGTTTTTTCTAAGTAAAAGTTACTTTATCCTGGTAAAAGTGTGTAAATCACCAAACCACCATAATTTTGACTAAAAAGTTCCAATTCCATAACCAAACTCCTAACACCATCCAACAGGACACAGTGTACCCAATACAGTATACCAACAAACTGACCTACGGAGTACCGTAAAGCAAACGTTTGTAGACTGTGTAAAAACAACGCGTAAAGGAATGTAACCGGTCCGACTAGCCTCGGTTGGAGGGCAGGCAGTGGACAACGTTACTGCCTAGGACTTAGAGTGTGTAAACAATTGGATACGCCTTTGTCAACATGCAAGTTTCTGTAAAAAAATGAAAATTCTACTATCCAACTAATATAATTATATGCGAAAGTTTGTGAGGATGTACAGACGACAGCACATCAAGTTACCACAATCTGTGAAATTTCTGCAATAGATTTTCAACCTTATCACAATGGAGGCAGGTTAATGTTGGAGTGGTAAAATTTAACAGATTCGTATACGTTGACCTGCTGTTGTCTGTACAGATGTACAAGTCAACGTATACGAATCTGTTAAATTTTACCAATCGAACATTAACCTTCCTCTATTGTGATAAGTTTGAAAATCTATCGCAGTAATTTGACAGATTGTGGTAGCTTGATGTGCTGTCGTTTGTATGTATAGTTTATGAATATTTAAATTTCAATATCAAGCGAATATTTACCTCCCAATTCGTTAGATTGTGGTAGTTTGATGTGCTGGGATCTGTACTTTTAAACACACATGTATGAATACGGCTCACCCGACTTTCACAAAATTAAACATTAAATGTTTAATTTCATGAAAGTTACAAATTTTGTACCACTATTTCTTGTGCCTAAACTTACAGACCTTTTCTCATAGACATGGCGGTTCCAGTAAGTTAAATGTTCTAAGAGCTAGGCCGATTACATTAGCTTGTGATTGTTCGGACAATACGAACTCTTTTAGTTTATTTGTGTGGCTTGTAAAAGTTCTTGTTGCACGAGTCTTGAAGTTACGCGGAAAAAAAACGACGCCATGTTGCATTTTGTCTAGGTTTGGATGTGAAAGGAAATATGCAATATTGTAACACAGTACACTAACGTTTTAAAAAACACGACATGTGGTGACAACTCTACTCTGTTGGCAAAGTCTATACTAATATTATAAAGCTGAAGAGTTTGTTTGTTTATTTGGTTAAACGCGCTAATCTCAGGAACTACTGGTGCGATTTGAAAAATTCTTTCAGTAAAACCGCTGGCGGAAGCTAGTAGTAGCTCATAACTTTGAAACGGCTGAGACGATTTTAAGACACATATCTTAGAACCACCGTCAAATCATTTAGGTATTTCATTTCGGCTTTTACAAACACCTACGAATATCATAAACATATACTTACTGCCGCACTCAGAGACGTCAATTAAATTTTAATGATTACTTAAAAAAAAATATTGACACTTATGTCAATATCCATAAAGTCTTTCTATACTTAAGATAAGTAAAGATTAGCTTAATTGACGTCTCTGAGTGCGGCAGTTAAGGTCCCAGTTCACGGACAACATAAACATCTGATTTTCTTAAAACAACCATTTTTGTGCAGTTGACAGCTTTCACTTTTTTAGGTACGACTGACATCTGTCAAAAAATCTATCAGACCATAAAAGTTGTTTTACAAAAAACTGACATTTATTTGGGCCTAAAGATTGTTGCCCATACCAAAACACATTTCGCATCTTTATCACACAAAAACAAGTTACTCAACTCAGCACAGAATGAACTGAAATATCCAAAGGTGCTAACATGAGAAATGACGTCAGCGTTGCATCATTCCATTCAGGACTTCACGGTCGTGCGTGCGCGCACTATCTGTTCTCCATGTGTTGTTGGAGATTTTTTTAAGTAGGTTGAGGTTCTTTTGTTTTTGTGAAGGGTCAAAAGTGGCTTGAGTAAAATTTTCGTATTTATGTGAACTAGCTATCGCGATTTATGAAATACAGTCTGGAGACAGACAGACAGACAACGAAGTTTTAGTAATAGGGTCCCGTTTTACCCTTGTACGGAACCCTAAAAGTAAAGTGATGTGAATTGATTTTTTTAAGTATTTGAAACAAAAAATATTTATGTAGATCTTATATTATTCACATTTTTTAGCATCCTTGGTAAGCAAAGTGACCAATATTTGCTTTGTATTACGTAAACTTATAATTTGGTTCCTGAAACTATGTTATAAATGTCAAAAACTTCATACATTTGTTTTAAACTTTAAATAAATAAAGTGAAAACATAAAATATTTTAGCGTTATATCGCTAAACGAAAATGGCCGAATGTTTTGCATGCATATGCTAAATTACTTAAATGTTTATTTAAAAATAAACATTGGGTACATGTTTAAAATTGAATCTTATGTAATTTCTTAAAAACGTATTATCCTTACTATGTAAATAATATTGTAAATGGGAAAGTTACAGTTCTGTTTGTCCGTTTTTCACTCCAAAACTACCGAAGCGATTTTAATGAAATTTGGTAAACCGATAGTCTAGACCCTGAAAAAGGACATACACTAGACTTTTATCCATGTGTAGGAAGTAGGTAAATCCATCCGGACTAGAGATGTGCCGTTGCCGGCAATATTGCTAAAAAGTGGGAATATTGCCGGCAATATTGCCACTTTGAGCCATATTGCCGGCAATATTGCTACCAATATTCCCACTTTGGGCAATATTGCCGGCAACGGCACATTTCTAATCGGGACGCGGGCGAATCACAGAGAACAACGAAGAAAACTTAAAGTCTCCATAATAATAAGCAAAAATTTTTCTTTTTTATAAGAACCGACGATAACAATTCAGTAAAACAGCCAATAACCTTATAAGCTATAGTAAAAAACTTACTACAACATATTACCTTTGTCAATGGCATTACAAATACATATTATTCAATGCGTAACATTGAAGGCGTGACTAGATAATTGCAAGTTTTCTCTCACGTGCCGATAGAGGTCGCTGGTGATGTACTACTGTTACTTATGTAGGGTTGGTGTCAAGAATATTGTGGTTAGGTATGACTGGAGTCTAAGGTAAGGAAGAAATTTTAAAAGAATTACAGCTGTGATAGTATCTATGCTTCTATAATCCCTACTAATATAATAAATGCGAAGGTAACTAACTCTGTCTGTCTGTCTGTCTGTTACGCTTACACGCCTACACCAGTAAGCCGATTTTGATGAAATTTAGTACAGAGATAGAAAAGACCCTGAGGAACAATATAGGCTTTTTATCCGGGTACGGGAAATAGTTCCCTCGGGAAGCAGACGATACCGCTGGCATAAGGGGAAACATTTTTTGATCTTTAATGGTTTGAAACCCTACAGACTCTGTAACTAATGTACACTTTTAAAAAAATCTTTCACTGTTGAGAAGCTACACTATCCACGGATGAAATAGGCTATATTTTATCCGAGTGCGGGAAATAGTTTCCACTGAAAATGCAGGACACAGCCGGAAAACCTACTTACACAGTTTCACGCGTTATCATAGGTACCTTAGTAAATTAACCTACCACAACCTGTCAAATTTCTTCAATAGATTTTCAACCTTATCACAATAGTGGAAGGTTAATGTTAATAAAATTTGATAGATTTGGGTAGGTTGACCTACTCTCGTCTGTAGCTATCAGAATATGTATACTATTCTTGAGTTTCTTACTTTAGTATTCTGTTTCTTGGTTAAGATTAATTTTATTGATTAGGTTGTCAATCACAGACCTAGGCCGACCCAGGCTATCAATCTTAGTGCTATTATAACGTGTTTAAAGATTATATGTGGCCTTTTGGTTGACAATTTCGAAGTTCTTGTCTAGATATAAGAACAGCATTTTAGGTAAATATACGTATTTAGTTTATGCAAAAATGTCCTCAATGTTATTAATGCGAAACCATTTTATGAGATATTTTATCAATGACCAAGATTTTATACCTAGATACATCATGCTTTTGTTCCAGTAAGTATCTGAAATAAATTCTAAAGCAAACGAAATTACAAACAGACACTTGATCGTATTATTATGTTTTATTCAATCTTTATTTATTCAATCTTATTGGTACAGAGGACAGCAGGTCAACGTATACGAATCTGTCAAATTTTACCAATCGAACATTAACCTACCTCCATTGTGATAAGGTTGAAAATCTATTGCAGAAATTTGACAGATTGTAGTAACTTGATGTGCTGTTGTCTGTACCTATCTGTGTGTCACGAACTTGACACAAAGATACTAATATTACTATTATAAACCTCAAGAATTTGTTTATTTGCCTATATATTTATCTCAAGAACTTTCATGAGAGGGCCGATTTATCGAGAAATACTATTTACTACTTTTATCACGGTGCCCGAAGCGGTTCTTACGGGACGGGTGAATCCATTGGCCGAAGTTAAATAGATAGACATACATACCATAATTATCATAATGACGATACCAAAACGATGAATCTGTTCCTAATTGATAGTCTAAAGTAGTTCAAACGTAATAATTACTCGAGAAAAAATATCAAAGACAGTGAAAGGCTCTAACAATGTATGAGCATTTTCCTCGATTTTTATTGTCCAAAAAAACATTTCAATGCGTCAATAACGAGACAGAACGAATCAATTTCATATCTTAATATTAACCTAGTACATACGCCATCAAATAGCACCTACCACAATCCGTCAAATTTCTTCAATAGATTTTCAACCTTATCACAATGGTGGAAGGTTAATGTTCGATTGGTAAAATTTTACAGATTCTGGTAGGTTGACGTGTTCTCGCCTGTACAACATTCAATCGAATCGAGAATAAAAATCGATACAGTTTTTCAGATATTCCGATTCCGAATTGAATACCGAATGCTTGTCAAAAAGCTAGTTTTTATTCTTTTTTGGAATAGAAATTATATTTTTGTGTTGATTCGAATGTAATAATCGTATATATTTGTTGAATTTTGTAAAAATAACTGAAATACGTAATCGTTCAGAGTAGACGATAATCTGAATATCTATTTCTTAAAATACTAAATTAATACATATAAATGAACATCTAATGTGGTTTATATTGGTGATCTAATCTAATAACTATAGATTCAATTAAAATCGTGGACACTACTCCGCGCACCCGGCTAAAAGCCTTTATTGAGCCTTCCTCGACAAATAGGCTAACACTGAAAGAGTTTTTTCAAATCCAACCAGTAGTCTCTGAGATTAACTCGTTCAAACAAACAAACTCTTCAGCTTTATAACATACGTGATAAAAACTATATATCGGAAATTGAACCGGAGATCAATACATAGGACAAAAACTTAAATAACTAAGAAGCTTTAATATACAGTTATTCAATACAATAATTATACACTATGTAAGTACTGTATATGCTATAACGGTTATATTGATCAATAATTTTGTGTAGCTGAATAGCTGTCATCCTACTAATATTTTAATTCGAGAGTTTGTGAGGATGTATGTATGTATGTTTATTAATCTTTCATGCAAAAAAAAAAGATTTTTAATGAAACTATGTTTGACACAAATATAATATAAACTAACTTCCATGCGCGTGAAGGACTTTCCTCGGAATATGGATGAAACCGCGTACGGAAGCTAGTCATCATATATATGTGAAAATATGAATGACTAGCCGTTTTCCCGCGGTTTCACTCGCATCCCGTGGGAATTACTACCCGTACCCGGATAAAATATAGTCTATGTCACTCGTGGATAATGTAGCGAAAACGTAGTTTTTGAGCCTATTCATTACAACCAAACAAACAAAGTTTTCCTCTTTATAATATTAGTATAGATACACGTAAGGGCAGTTTAACTTCCCACCCTACTCTTCAATAACTAGTAAAATAATATTTAAATGTTAGTTATTTAAAGATTTTTTACACAATTATTAATGAATACATCATATTTTTACAAATAAATCTGACACTTGTTCCCTGTCAGTGCGGCTCTTTGATGTCAATCCGTTGAATCAATCAATCAATCAGTTTGAATCGTAGATTGATAGATTGACCCGTTACGTTCGCGCTCCAGTGAATACTTCGGAACTAATTCTGAATTAGGTACGTCGGCTTTTGAATTGAATTTATAACATCAACCTGTAGGTACATTGTATGTACAGTATTTAGAGACATTGAAATAATTGTGAAGTGTATTCATTAATTAATTACAGTAGGTATATGTACAGACGCCAGCACATTAACCAATTTCAATCTGTCAAATTTCTTTTATAGGTTTGCAACCTCATCACAATAGTGGAAGGTTAATGTTCGATTGGAAAAAAAATACAGAATCGATAGCCTAGATAGATAGGTTAAACAAGCAACCACTCGAGTATGTGTGTGCTGGTTCGATTCCAGACCAATGCTTTTACAGTTTGTGGACTTAATATGTGAATCTTGAACACCAATGACAAAAGAAATCGCCAATTCACCTTGAATTCACTAAGCGTAGTGATTAACGCTCTTTCTTTCTCTATATAAAAGGTCTGTGCCTAGCAGTGGGACTGTAAGCCCCGGCGCCCATTATCGGCATCGGCACGATTGAGGATTTTAGGTGGCAAATCGCAATATGAGTACATTAACATAATGAGAATAAAGTTGTTTCCATTATATATGGTCGTAATAACAAAAATACCGCTTCGGATGCTTGAGGCTGCTGTATCGGCAGCCTTAAGAATGCTTCAGGATGCATCGGCATCCTTCGATACGCCGCCGGCGCCGAGGCATAACTCGAGGATAGCTTGCCCTGCGGACGGTGCGGCATGCTAAAGGACGACTCTTCATCCCTAATAATGTTGCAGCATGCCAAAGCATAGTTTCCGACAGTGTGCGCTTACATGTAGGATGCCGAAGGATCCTGTTCCTTGCCGATGCCGATAATGGGTGCCGGGCCTAAAAAGACTTGGGTAAATGTCAAAAAATTCCGAAATTTGATTCCTGAGTTGACGGTGCCGTGTCCTAAGGTAAACGCTGGTAATTTCGACAGTGTCCCAATAGTCGTCAGTTTTTTAATAAATGCCGATTATTTAATTATAGCCATGTCTTACTAAAAGTTTTTAATTGCAATATATTTTTGGTTATATATGGTATAATTACAGTGACAAACCTTAGTCAAAATTGCAATAGCGTCTAAATAATGAGCAATCAAAGGTGAGCACTGATGAATTTTGTATATTTTTGTTAATTCAGGTACTGAATCTGACGCCCGACTTACTACATTAGATGTCTTGTGTTGTCGGTGTAGTGAGCTGTTTTGTTAGTTTGATTATTTGGTGAAGTAGATTAATTATCAATCTATCGATTTAACCTATAACATTTAGTTATTTTGTTCATTATGATTATTTTATCCCGTGTGACATGTACTGGTACTTGTAGAACCCTGCTTGACCCAGTACTCGTCATTTTTTGTACATTTTTGACGATAACTGGGACAAGCTAATAAAATTGAATATAAAGTCGACATGGGTTGTTATTAATGGAATTTAATATATATTTTAATTTGAATTACCTATCTTTTTTTAAGAATAATTTAAAAAAGGTAGTATAAATTCAGTACTGATAACATAAACCTTTGTATGTTAGTGGGTAGCCTATAGAAAACTTAACAAGCCAATGGTCGCTACTGCGGTAACAATATGGCGGCAAAAATGGTTAGTCAAGAAAAATACAACAAAAGTGGGTAACGGGACATGAGCTGTTGAAGGGTGAGGATACCTCGGCGAAATTGAACCGCAGATCATGCGCTACCTGAGGGTCCAGCATCACCTGCCTATTCCCCCCACTAACAACATTCACGCTCCAAACAGAGCTATTAAACCTGCCCTAGTGATTACACTCTCGTTTTCTTTAGTTTATTAACTTAGAAGCATTACTTCCATATTGTATACCTACGCTTCTGTTTTAAAAATATTGTCTACGCAGTTTCTTGCCGATTCTTCTCGATAAGACCCACGGCTAAGTACGGACCTATAATAGATCAATATGAAATATAAACCTTTGACTTTGACGATCAATACAAGTAAGCCAGTGATTGATAAGTTGACATCTTTCATTCCTATCAGCTGACGAAGACAAGCCAGAGTGAGGCATGGTTATTTGGAATATAGTACCGATGGGATATTCCCCATCATTCTCATCATGCATGTTTTACAAGACCACAAGAAGTCCGTGAATAAATAAAAGCCACGTGGATTGATCAATCATAAGGTTCAGCAACGCCGGTAGATGGATAACTATCTTGTCATGATGAGTTCCTCCGTGTTAAGTTGGTGGATCTCGGCTTTCATTTGAATATCTCTAGCAGTCGTTACAGGAAGTTAGAAGCCAAAAAGTCTGACAACCAGTCCTGAATAACTGAATTGAGGACATCAGAATCTAAAACACTTGTACATAGCTACATCCGGTGAGACTGGAAACCGACCGCAAGATATATAGTTGTGAAAAGGCTAGGCAGATAATATCTCTACGAGATCATAATGACATGAGTAAGGAGTTCTGAAATTTTGGGAGGTAAAAGTAAAGCTGAAGGCCCTGAAGCCCCTTANTCATTTGAATATCTCTAGCAGTCGTTACAGGAAGTTAGAAGCCAAAAAGTCTGACAACCAGTCCTGAATAACTGAATTGAGGACATCAGAATCTAAAACACTTGTACACAGCTACATCCGGTGAGACTGGAAACCGACCGCAAGATATATAGTTGTGAAAAGGCTAGGCAGATAATATCTCTACGAGATCATAATGACATGAGTAAGGAGTTCTGAAATTTTGGGAGGTAAAAGTAAAGCTGAAGGCCCTGAAGCCCCTTAGAGACCACTTCAATGATAATAATGATATAGTTGCTATTTAACTGGCGATTATACGCTTTAGAAATGCACCCAAAGACTATTCCTGATTTATGTTAGACTGTTCTTAAATATGGTGGAAAGGTACTCGGGCTATTGTGATGGGCTGACAGTGGATCAGAAATGGAGAAACTATGAAGTTGTAGCTGTCTGTTGATGATCATGATTTAAAAACACGTATAAATTGCTGGTCAAGTTACTACAGCTCACTTATCGAGCCACGGTTATGGAGATGAAGGTAGGAATACCACGGCGGCCAGCTCCTTGAAGAACCATGTACCACTAAGCTAACTACTCTTCAACATACACCTCAGAATATTAATATGTAATGACAAAAACGGCAATCAAACGGCGATTATCCCTGTAGATACAGGGATAATCGCCGTTTGATTGCCGTTTTTGGGTACAAGTACAAGTTTTTGGGTGTTTTACAAAACATGCGAAAAAACTGCTTGGGCAAATGTGATGGGATAATAGAGGGCTAGGATGGAAAAAACGATGAGGAGCAATGCAATAAATAAATATAGAAATTGGGAGATAGCCAGTCTACTTATCTTTTCCCTTCTCCCGTAGAACTATAGTCGGTGTAATTGCAATAAAGCAATAAGGACAATCATGAGCAGCTGAGGGATAAAAAGACCTCGGAGGACTTTAAACTGAGATCACGAACTCCCCCTGTGTATCCAGCTTCACTGGAATACCCGCCACTCTCGCTCTGCTCGGAGGTGAGGGACATAAGCTTCTCCGTGGAGCACTCGGAATTCGAGTATTCACTAATCCTCGCTATCCACCATGCAAGATCATCTTTCTAAAAGTGTCTGATCAAATTATTTCCGAGGCTAAATAGTGTTGTAATTTCTTTGCCTAGCTTTTTCTGAATTATGTGGGTTCAGCTTCAAGCAGCTGACAGTCCATGCATGATAGTCATGAAGCTCTAGTGTGCTACATGTAACGTCTCATGCCTCATGCCTATCTGAACTCCTCAAACCAGTTACCCTGAGCTACCTGTTAGTAGTTCCTGAGCCCTGTGAAAGACTGAATATCAGACTTTCTGGCTTCTGACTACTCAATGATGTCTAAACAACAGTCGGGGCTCACCAATTTAACGTGTCTTCAGAAAAACAAAGGAACTTGTTACGAAAAAAATGTCTCCCATCCATAAGCCGACCGCGTCAAGCGTTGCTTAACTTTATGATCGATTGATTCGTAGGGTAGTGGTAAATCGTTTTCTTATATTGATATATAAGAAAACGATTTTATTTTATTTAGTAAGTTTGGTTACTTTAGGCACTCTTTTTCAGTTTGAGGAACCGCATTTAGATTTATACAAGTTAAGAACTAAAATATCATGAACCTTATTCGTAAAGAAATAGAGTTCAAATTAGCGTTGAAAGTTGACGACTAATGGGACATCTTGACGATAACTAGGACAAAACTGTCGGATACTGGTACAAATGGGTGTTTTTTGATATTTTAATTAATAGATTATTTATTTGTTTACCATTAATTACAAAAATGTATTTTCCGAAAAGGGTATTAAATGAGGTTTCGCATGTTAGTTAAATTATCCCGCTAAGACAACTAACAATGATGTGACAGACCTGTAAACTTGGCCAAGTTCTAAAAGCGTCGAGTATTGGGCCGTTTACCTTACATAAAATGCCTTGTTTTATTAATCAGAGTCGTAGGTCAAGTTCAGGTTACATTAATTTGAATAGACTAGATAATAAAAATACCAGCTAAGCAATTATGTCGGCACAACAATTATTTCTGCACGTGATATTTTTATGATCCTTAAGTTTTATTTACGCCACGTTCTACTATAAAATTAATAAAATACAATTAGTCTATGGAAGCGCCTGTTACAACATAGCATATTGAACTTTAACTCTGTCGTTTGTGTCGTGCAAACTATCTCGTTGGTCTAGTTAGCGCGACTGCTGCACACGTGGTCTTGGGTTCGATTTCCGGGTAGGGCCAAAATCGCTTTGTGGGTTTTAGAAACTTTCACATAGCAGCCCGGAGTCTAGAAGTTGGTAGGTGATTGATAAACCTACACATCGCAGAGCATATTAATGTCGATCCACGCCTGATCTCTCTCTAGTCGTCCCATCGGGTTATGAGAGTGAGGGAATAGGGAGTGCACTTGTGTCTGCGCCAATGCTTGTGCACTATTATATATCCTGCGCAGCTGGCTAATCTCCTAGCATGAGAACAACCACCGTGGCTGACAGTTGGCTAGGACGCCATTATTATCGTACAATTTAAGAAATCGCTGGTACTATCTCGCATTTTTGCGAAATCGGCTCAAATAATCTGACTAGTTTGTACTGTAAATATGTACTTACAATGAATCACATTTTAAAACGATTTTATACCCATTTATTATGATATAATGGTCATCTTTAATCGGTATAGTAAATGGCTCGTCAAAGCCAGGTCAGCGTAGGTGACTGACTAAGACTGCTAATGAGTGATAATTCTCGACTTTAGACAACGTAATCGTATCAGCGATCAGCGACACGTGAAAAGATTTTTTATTAAAAAAATCACTAGTATAAAAATCACTAGTATAAAAATCACTAGTATAAAAATCACTAGTATAAAAATCACTAATAAAAAAATCACTGGCATAAAAAAAGTGTTTTAGTTGAGTATTGATCTAAATTAATGATTGGGAAGGAAATACCCAGGTTTTTAACATGGAATTTATGACAGTTGGCAAAGGCGTATTTGCTGATCATCCAAAAAAACATTTTGTTTTGCTTACTAGGAATTTTACATTACTTCTATCCTATCTCTAGTAAGCAAATAAACACATAGACAAATTGTTGAAATCCGCAGTAAAGGGTATTTAACAAATATATTATGTTGTAGTATAGTATCGATAACAATTCAACTTTTTTAATCTATCGAAATCAGTCAAACAAACTACAATGTTTCTTCAAATTTAAACCTTATCGCTAAGGTCTTAGAGTTGTTTTTTTTCCTGTATGTATAAACATGAAAAATATGTGCGAGAGATGTTAGGAACTTTTGAAAGATATGATTTTCGAGATGTCAGAAACGTGAGGTGAAGTTGTGATGGCTATTGTTGAAAGTTTTATACCATAAAACATTTAACTAGGTATGGTGTTATCGTTTAAATAAATTGACAGGTCTATAATGACTGACAAATAAAACAGACATGGAATTTAACTTGGCATGATTTACAATGGGACGAGTCTTTATTTATGAGCGTCACACAGCGGGAGGAGTCATTTGATGATACCCTAAAAAAAGTGGGATTGGTGAAGATGCTCCATGTAAAACACTGGTTAGATTGGAAGCCAACCCCAAATCAGAAGTAAAAGGCTAGATAGATGATGATGAAAATTAAACCGTTGTTAATGACTCTTTCTTTTAATTCAAATCTATGAAGGCGGTCACAGAAAACTGCCACAATATGTCGCGAAATGGGCGGAGTTGTTAGATTTCTAGATGGCTCCTATTCAAATTATGGTGATTAAATAGTGAGTGGTGGTTCTTCTTTTTTATCTTCTAGTGGCCTAATTATCACTACTGAATTAGCCGTCAGCTTAGCAACTCTTCTTAGGTCCGGTTGAATATCAGCGTCAGGCGTAAATACCCAATTTGATTTTATGTAATTTTTTTTGCAGCTGGGTATAGGCCTCTTTTCATACAGATAAGGAATGAACGTTCATTGTAAATTTTAAACTTTAAGGTCCAGGTTTTCTCAAGATATTTTCCTTCACCTTTAATAAGTCATTAAGCTACTACAAATTTGACAATTTTTTATTTGGGGGCACGGCAGTGCCCCCGCCAAGTCGAGCGCAAAGCAAACACTGCCGTACCATCCTTTACTGGAACCATTTCGCTGCATTTTGAGGCCCCTATTTGAGAACCTCTGGATAAGACCAGAACGCAGAAATTTTGGTCATCCAGAAAGCTATAATTACTGGCCGTTGAACATTCTTTATAAGTAATTGGGTACAAGTCAACGGCCAGTTATATAACATTAACTGTTATAGTAAAGAAATCGCAGTAAGGAACCTAAGACTGAGCACGACTTTGTCTAGATTTCATTACTTTTTACAGATAAACAAGCAGGTCCATAGAGACTTGGCTAGTTTTTTACAGTATGTTTTTGGTGGGATTGTTTTTAATTCATTTCCAGTACTAAGTGACCCGAATGACTGTTTGGTAGTATCAAATGCTTGTTTAGATAAATCGTATACTTACAATTTTAGTAAGAGGCTAATAGGTAATGAATTAATTACATCAGACTGTAAGTACTTCGGATCATCTACTAATTGATTACCTACAGTAAAAGACATAGAAATATTATTTAAAATACAAACGTGAATTTTGATTCTTGTAACGTATAGCTATATGGTGAAAAGGCTTTTAACCAATTGACATAAAAACTTACTGAGATAAGTGATATTGGGGTGACTCGAGACGATTATAGGCTAATTTTGTATTTAGCTTTTGAACATTCAAATTATATTTAGCAGCTTGTTTTTCCGTTTAGCGAGTATTTTTAAGTGCTTGTAAACACAAACCTTTTATAGTTATTTTGACATCTTTGAAGATAATTTTAGCTAAATCAACTACGTTAAATCTAAGTACATTATGCACATTAACATCCAATTTAGACTACATATTTTTAGTTTAAACATATACCTACATTGACTTCGGTCTCTACAGTTTGTTTGTTCGTATAAAATAATCTAAACGTAAGGAAAATATTGAATTACTTATGTTGCTGTGCCATAACAGGGTCCACAATTGTTCATAGCTTTAAGCCATTATGTAACACCTACTGAACTTAAACAAATAAAAAAACCGACCAAGTGCGAGTTGGACTCGCGCACGAAGGGTTCCGTACCATTATCTTTGAAAAATGAACTTATCTATTACCTACAACTAGCTAAAATACAAACATTTGTCGGGCAGCAAAAAATAACTTTGTTTTTCATACAAATATATGAATAACAAAGTTATTATTTGCGGTTTCACACGTTTATTGTACAGTGACCCCCTTTGATATTTTATTTTTTAAAATTTTTAGTATTTTTTGTTGTAGCGGCAACGGAAATATATCATTTGTGAAGATTTCAGCTTTCTAGCTATCACGGATTATGAGATACAGCCCGGAGACAGACAGACAACGTAGTCTTAGTAATAGGGTCCCGTTTTGCCATTTGGGTACGGAACCCCAAAAACCAAAGCAATTAAAAATATAACTTTAAGCAATCCTAAGTTAAATATTCCTGACATTTTCCTCATTCTGAAACACAGAACATTATGTCATATTTTTTAATTGTTTCAGCATCTCTGAATCTGATTGTTCAGATCTGGTTGTCGCATAGACGACTGCTGTTCAGAAAGTCTCGGTCTCGATTCCCGGATCGGGCTGAAATCGCTTTGTGGGTTTTAGAAACTTTCACAAAGTAGCCCGGTTCTGGAATTGGAAAGTGATGTCCATCGGAGAGCACGTTAATGTCGTACCTGTGCCTGACCTCTCTCTAGCGTGCATCTATGTCAGCGCAAATGCTTGTGCACTATAATATGTCCTGCGCAGCTGGTTGATCTCCGTATATAAACACAGCAACAGCAACAGCCGCCCTGGCCATCAATCGGCCTTGGACGCCATTATTATTACGTATACATCTTGTTTTCGAACAAGTTTTTGTGACAAAGTTCGTACTTAATTGAAGTGATTTCATATTTAGAGGCCAGTACTTATGATGTCATGAATACGACGCCATATTGTGCAGGTGTGACAAATGTGACCTATTGTAAACGTGACAAGGGTGACGTGCGTGTTATGATGTACAGATGCCAGAGAGGCAACCTACCTGAATGTGTGAAATTTGACCAATCGAACGACAACCTTCCACTATCGTGATAAGGTTGAAAATCTATTGAAGAAATTTGACAGATTGAGGTAGGTTAATGGGCTGGTGTTTGTACATTACAAAAATACGATTCTCAATTTAGTGTTAATTTATGACGTCCATGGACCATGACCCAGCCAGTTTATTTCGGAACGCTTAGTTAATTAACATATTTTTTTAGGTAATAAGTAAAAGGAAAACGGAATTGAAAGTTACCAAGGAATGTCATGAGATCAGGAGATCAGGGAACACTTCGACACCATTGTAGAAGCTTCTTATGACACTACCTCTTCAGCCCTTATTTACACTTTGATCCCATTTTGACCCAGGTGTACAGCAAAGAGTTCTTGATGAGTAAGATAATGTATACTGATATTACAATGCTGAAGAGTTTGGTTGAAAGCGTAATTCTTGTTTGTAAAGATAAATTGTTTTAGAGATAAAACGTCATTAAACTGCCTTGTTGGTCTAGTGGTCGTATAGCCGACTGCTATGTACGAGGTCTCGGGTTCGATTCCCGGGACGGGCCGAAATCGCTTTGTGGGTTTTAGAAACTTTCACAAAGCAGCCAGGAGTTGGAAGTTGGTGATTGATTCACCCGTGCATCAAAGAGATGGAGCCGTTTAAAATTTAGCTTAACACTATTAGTATAAAGTTTCTAAATCCCACAAAGTGATTTCGGCCCGTCCCGGGAATCGAACCCGAGACCAACGAGCAGAAAGTTTATAAACAATATTAAAATACCAAGAAAACTTACACAGCAATATGATTAATTATGGAAAATGTACATACCTACAATTTCATTCAAAAATATGTATAGTAGGTAATTTCACCAATCCCGCCAGAATTGTCAATTTTATTGTATTTTATAGATCATAGACAGATAGATGGAGCCAGCCTAACCTTGGCTAAACACGGTATCTTATAATTTTGTTTTCTGCCCAAGTTAGGTACTTATAGAAAAGGAATATTTTTTTGTTAAAGATTGATGATAGCCCGATCAACTAATATGTAATCTGGATATGTGCTGTTATTTCACACACGATTGTAGAAAAGTTAATAATGGTTCATTGCTCATCCCCCACAGGGGATAGCATGATAATATAGCCTATGCGTTGAACCGACCTTCAAGTATATTCATGCAAAATATGGTTGAAATCTATGCTGTACCTTTTGAGTTCAGTGAAACCAAACATACATACAGTCAAAAATTCTAAAACCTATATTTGAGGGTTGAGAATCGTTTATAGATTACCCCGCAAGTATTCTTTAAAAAAATATTCAATGTACAGTTTTGACTTTCCTATCATTCAATGTTTTTAAACTTTCGCGACTTGTACATATATTTTAGATAACCAGCGGGTATCGTAAACCTTTACAATCTCATCGCGAATAAGACCCGCTGGTTATCTAAAATATTTCCTATCATTTTATTATATGTATAGATTACCTATCCATAATATTAGTATAGATTAGATTAATAGTTTATGGTCAGTGAATTTAATAAAACCAACTCCGTCCTGCCCCAATTGCCAACCTCACCTGCCCTTGGTGTATCCTGCTGAAAAATAAACGAGGCAGGCTCTGGTGAGCGACTGGTGGCGGATGATATTAAATGTCTTGCTTGGAGATGGGCAGCAACATTTCCGAAGCTAAAAATATCTCATAGGTACTGCGCTCACTAAGACGCCCTACGCGGCGAGTATGGGTAAATTCTCATTGCTTGGGTGAAGGTCCAGCAGTAGACGTTTTTAGGATGTGATGACGATGACGATGAATTTTTCTTGGACTACCTGAAATTATAATTATTGAAACAATGTAAAGTTAAATAAAAACAACGAATATTGGAAATAAAAAAATATACAAATAACCATGCCCCATAACCATTTGATCCATATTTAGGGGGACTTGCTGTAGATGTTCTGTCCAAAATGAAGCAAGTAAAGCGGCCTCATACATACATATTTAAAAACCGGCCAAGTGCGAGTTGGACTCGCGCACGAAGGGTTCCGTACCATCTATGAAAAAAGTACAATAGGAATGGTCAAGTGTGAGTTACTTAAGTTGCACATTATTTCTAATTGATGGCGCTTCTAGTATACAATTTTGCAATTAATTAATATAAATCAACAGCCTTAATAATTAATATAAAAAAAAATTGTATTTGTTTTTATAGCGGCAACGGATATACATCATTTGTGAAAATTTCAGCATTCTAGCTATCACGGTTAATGAGATACAGCCTGGAGACAGACAGACAGACAACGAAGTCTTAGTAATAGGGTTCCGTTTCACCCTTTGGGTACGGAACCCTAAAAAGACTTAGGAACTCATTTTGATTCTCGTTTTGAATCACTAATTAGTAGGTAGGTAAATTATGTTACTGACCGATTTCGGGTTAAACTAGTTTTGCCTAGGCCATGATCAGATTAACCAGTTTATCCTAGCTCAAACCAGTTGACCCTGATATACCTGAATACGGGCTTTTCCAGGGTAAACTGCCAAATTTTATATACTTAGTCGCTTCGATTGTGTCGTTTTCATGTTGACTAGAGTGCAAAGTTTAAAAACTCTTGCCGTGTGGACACATTAAGTATACTAAGTATTTCACTGCGATTTAAGTGTAGGTAAAATTAGAGATTATAGATTTAGGGCTGGGCATGTAAATGGCAAACTTGGCTTACTTTTTGAAAGTGGCTACATTGACCACTCGAAGCTTGTATTCACAGCTTATGCGCAGCAGCACGTCTTATGCGCAGTATGACGTAACGTTTTAGACAAAAACATAACAACACTATATAAGAATGAACACGCAATTACAGAGACGGAAATTGCTATGAAAATGTGTTCAGGGGTCTATTTAAAAGTCATGGTGCATAACGTAAGCAACAGTACAATTCGGTATCCAGTCTAACCATAGTCAGTGCCTATCTGATCTCCTCCACCATCTTACCCATGTGAAAAGGGAGGAATTCGTCATGGCATGGATGGGCACCCACCATTAGATCAAAAGCGCCCAGCACTGAGCTTTACAATTTATTGACCATGCGGGCAGTAAAATATATTTTATCAACCAAAATTGTGTTTCGAACAAATAACATCAAAAACTATTAGATCTGGGCCATAAAAATGTTTGCCTTTAGAAAGCTAGATTAAGTATCCGAATACACCAAGAGTTCCCAAGGGATGTAGAACCACGAATAGCAGTCATGTTACAATGATGGCGTCCTAGCCGATTGCCGGCCACGGCGGCTGTTCTCGTATAAGGAGATCAGCCAGCTGCGCAGGACATATTATAGTGCACAAGCATTTGCGCGGACACAGGTGCACTCCCTATTCCCTCACTCTCATAACCCGATGGGACGGTAATCCGACACGACCGGAGAGAGATCAGGTGCAGGACCGACATTAACGTGCTCTCCGATGCACGGGTGAATCAATCACCCGTGCAATGTTACAATAAAGTTCTATAAAATGTTATGTGAAGAAAAACTGTCCTGTTCCTGTCCATTGAAATATTAAAAGCAGCGATGACTGTCTATGCTTTTATTAGATTTTTTGCTACATTATTTTTTTTTAATTAAATATTTTTTATTCTTACAATTTGTATCGAGAAGCAAGCTTGGTGTTTGAAAGCAAACGGGAAAATTCGGAATGGGGACTACATTATAGCGTGCCAGCTGCGCAAAAGCACATGAGATCCCAACGAATAATGGCTAAAAAAGATAGGCCACGCCAATGTCACGTGATTAAAAAACTTAGTTGTATTATTAAAAGCTAAATAATTATAGTATGCGGGCATGCGGATAAATTAATAACGAGTATGTTCTTGTCTATCGCAGATAATATATTCCAATATGTTACTATATTGTTTTTCATTTATTAATAAGATGATAATTCGCATTATTATTTATAATCTTGAACCTATATTTATCTTACCTAACGCTCTCTATCTCTTGCCGTACATACTTTTACTCAGAGCAACACCTGATACACAGAATTATCCCCTGTTGAATGAAATAAAACAATCACAAAAATCGGCTTTTCCGACTGGCCCGTTTAAAAAAACTGGCTGAGTTGGACTCGCGCACGAAGGGTTCCGTACCTTTATTTATGAAAAAAGGAAGGTATCTATTACCTACAACTAGCCAAAATACAATAATTTTTTGGCCACAAAAAATAACTTTGTTTTTCATACAAATATATATATGTTACGGTAAATATAAGCAATCGGTAATTATCTATAATTACCGGTAATTATAGATAATGACCAACGCACGTGGTAAATGTAGTTAATTATTCACAATTACCGGTAATTATATAAAACTCCCGCCCGACCGTGGTAAATGTTGAGAGAATACTCTCGTTAAGGATTGAAATCTAGGTGGTTTTTATAGTAAGACCCAATATGTCCTAAATCCGTTTGTCATAAATATAACATTCAATAATAGACGTAAGACATAAAACCGTTTTCAATAAAAGTCCTAAATTTAAGTTGATTCTGAACTTGTAATTTTTTGCAGCAGGATGTTTTCTGTCACGGCTCCGGCGCTGCGGGGCTCCGGCGGTCCCACGCGAGTTTATCGTCGCAGA
>NWSH02000081.1:7838839-7851307 GCA_002382865.2 Heliothis virescens | reverse complement strand
AAACAAGGACATCAGAAATTACTTTGTGGGATATTATAACCGCCAATCATAAGATCACGCCTCATATTGAATGTTAACTTAGGTAAAACATGAAAAAACCATTTTATATTTGAATTTCCCGCTTCTAGTCGTCGCATGCACCTTAATATCCCTAAACATTTTGCGTTGTCAACTTCTTCTATTATCTCATTTTCATATTTTATTTTAAGAGACTTTGGGTTCACTATTACAAATAAAATATTAAAAGTCGATAACGATCTAGAGTGAGATTCCGAAAAAAATCGAGGTCATATATCAAGGTTTTGGTTTTTTCCTTCGAAAACGGTAAACATAAAAAAAAATAGCTATAATTTTTTTTCACATAAATCACAATTCTTAAAAGCGATTCTAAAATATCAACGAGGTATATTTAATTATTTTCTCTACTCGCGGAGTAATGTAATTAGTAAATCACTCGACTAACAATTGGTCTCCACCAAAATTCAGCTCTGTGCGATTTTTTTTTATTTTAAATGTCTAAGTAGACTGGGCGGTCTAGTATATAAATATTGAACTGGTCATTTAATTTACATTAACATACTAACCGTGTACAGTCATGGTATTCGGGGTTTTGGTCATAATTTGTTGTGTAGTGTTCGCTGTATGGAGACTGGTGAAGCCAAAGTCTTCATCATCTTCCATTTACCCTAAGAGCACGGCTGCAGACACTAGTTGTAAGAAATTCCCTTTATTGTTTGTTTAATTTCACTTGTAGTCATGTTATCCAGTTAGTGGAGTTCCCAGGGATTTAGACCCAGGATATTTTTACTTTGAATGTTTCTATTGGTTGAAGTGGTATTTTTATATTTTTCTGTGTTTTCTATATTCATTATATGAATAAGAATGAGAATCTTAATTAAATAATTATCTTGTAAGGGTTAAGTTTCACATATTCCAGTTATAGTTACGAGACACATATCTGACAGGTCATGCCATAGAAAAGTAATCAAAATAAAAAACATTTCCATGGCACTATCTGTCAGGTAGCTATTTAGAGCTTTATCTGGGACCTGTGAAACTAGCCATTGATAAATTGAAATTAACAATGAAAAATTTAAATACATTAACTCTTTTTATACAAAATTGACGTGTTTTGTAGATTTGTGATTTGTTTGATTGTTTAAGATTACACATCATTATCATTAGCGTTATCATTAGCGCGGGGGGCTTAATACATAATTGCAAACCACGTGCAAAACACTGTAATTTGTTACTTAGTTAATAAATTACTATGTATAACCGAATAAAAAAGTAGCCTATATGTTAATACAGGATGCTAGCTATTGGAAGGACAAAGAATGCCCAAATTGGTCTAATCGTTAAAGCGCGAAGAAGTAACAAGCATATTACATGTTTTCGCCTTTGTGATATTCGTGTAATAATACCATTTGCATCGCAATGAAAATCCAAAGACCAAAACGAAACACCACATAATTTTTTACCTAAGTAAACTTTTTTCTATACATTTTTAACCACTTGTTCTTTCCACATTCCACTTTTTAATTTGATGCATAGCAAAAAATCCTAAGTTTTACCCTAAACGGCTCTGAAATCGTCACTAAATAACGAGCTAAATATATTCAAGATTAATTTAAAATATTAAATAGTTCTCATGGTAACCTAGTGGTTGACTATTCAAGGCCTTCTGGCATTAAGTCCGCCAATGTATGATTTTTGTACAGATAACAGCACATCAAGTTACCACAATCTGTCAAATTTCTGCAATCGATTTTCAACCTTTTCACAATAGTGGGTAGGTTTAATATTCGATTGGTAAAATTTGACAGATTCGTATACGTTGACCTGCCGTCGTCTGTACATATATATTTTTTTAAAACATCTTGTTTGAGTTCTGCCGACTTTTAATGACTAAAGTCTAGATGTGACTGTATTGATCTTGTGATTTAGAAAAGTTGCAACTTTTCGAAAGCTTCGTCTGCGCTCCATTGCGTGCTTGCCCCACCTCATGGGGTGTGCAGGCTTAGAACATGAAGTGTTGCAGGAAGATTTTTTTTTATCAATAAGAGAGTAAAATTCAAATTATAGGTTCCATTGGACTCTCGGGTTATTTGATTGTGCTATTTGATGACTTCTTACCGGTCAACTTAAGGATTTTGGCTCTAATAGGTCCTTCCGGTTATGGAGATATTTTCATTACAATAAAAAGATTCCAACAATTTTTTTCTTTGTATTGACAGTGTCATGCTGGGCAATGGCGATATGGTCCTGGTTGAAGCCACGAAATGTGAAGTCACCACCAAAGTATCCTGGTTGTCTGCCACTCATAGGACATGGATATCAGCTAATTGGAGACGACAAACGTAAGCTACCTTTTTACAAAATGTAATGCGTGTAACGTTGAATGTGTAATACCTCAAACATCGACTTTAATTCGTTGACCAAAATCTGAGAGAAAAAAGTAACTAATTTGTTTTAAGGGTTTTAAGAGTACAATTTATCAGTATAAAACATTCAATTCTGATCATTTCATGCACTTGTGATGACGCGGCGACGCGACATGTATTTGACAAGTTCGTCCGCTCACGTGGTGGCTTGTTGGCAGTTTTTATAATGTTTTTTTTTATTTAACCTAAAATCATTTTTTTTTCATTCCTTTCAACTTTTGGAGCAATTACACCTACTTGCTAGATATAATAGGAACTTATAGTGAACTATTTTCTTACAGATATGTGGAATTGTGAAAAACAATTTTACGACTTCTGTTTGCAGAACAACGACCTTATTGAAGTTCGATTCGGAACTCATTCTATGTTTAGTAAGTTCTAACTATTTCTAAACGTTGTAATTTTGTGCTGGTTTACAGTTGGCAGAGCAAATAAGAACTCACTTGAACACAAATAGGTAGGCAAGAACGTATTATAGGCATTTAAAAGATATATTAGAAAATAAAAACTTATCAATTTTTTGCCATGGTATTAGATGCATTTGAATAGCTATATTTCAAACACTAACCCTTGAAATATATACATAATATAGAGACTTTTTAAATTATTGTTCCACAAAATAATCTCAAATCCAATATCCCCTTGGATTGGAAGGCCATTGGCCATAATAGACTGTTAATAGCGTATGAGTTTTCTAAAGGAGAAACTAAAAACCCATACAAACTTGGGCCTGGTGTTACAGGGCTGGTATTTGGCCATAAGTTAGAGTATTTAGGAAGGTTTCAAGAGCTTGAGTATCACGTCTCTCAGCGATGACCAAATTGATAAAATCAGACAAGGTTATATTTTAGGTTATGTTTGTGTTCAATGTTCCCGGTATATGTTGTCTTTTGTATAACTAGATGGCGTTGCCGCGTTTAAAAGCGAGCTATGGTTTCGTGACCCAGAATTTTATGTATAAAAATCGAATTATTTTCGATCCCTAGCACGAGCCAGCCCGCAAGCTGAGCCTTAGCTTTAAAATTCCCCATTAAATAATGGAACCGATCCAGCCTGTCCCTTGCTGTCCTCCCCCAGCGACGCCCTAAGCCGAGGTCCGTACCCCACAGGGGGTGCCCTTAGCGTTGTCGCTTAGTTATAAGAATTTTTGCCCTGGCTGGAGGCCTTAAACTCAAGGCATCCACAGGGACTAGTCCGGTTAAGCAGTAAACAGCCTCTTGGCTGAACTGCGAGATGCCCTACCTAAAAAAAAAAAAAAAAAAAGATACTTAGCCATTGCTAATTAGGATAAATTTTAAATAGCATAATTCCGAAAAATATACCATTATTTTGGTACATGCTTCATTCGTGTAACGCCAAAAATGGATTTCAGGCCCAGAATTAGGTTTCTCCTTTATACAGAACATAATATATGTTACAGTACTGTTTTTATTTGTTCAAAACTTTGTATGTGCTGTCTGTTGTAACTCCACGAAATGTATGAATTGTAACATTTGTTATGGCAATTCTTGAGGTGTCCCTCAAAACGCTCCTGTTTTGAACCGCACCAATGAAACGCGCCTACCTTTATTCCTCGAAACGCTCCTATCGCTATCTTCCGATTAGAGAGAGGATGCTATCTAAAACTATCGATAGTGAAAAACTCTGTACTCCTCGACCATGGATTGTTATTTTTTAAAAAGAAAGTGATCTTGGTTAGTATGGACAAAGACTATAAGACAAGAAAAACACTAGACTTATCGAAGGCTTTCGATCTTGTAAGTCTTGTAAATTATGATATGTTATGGTATAACTCACATTTGTCACATTGTTCTATTGTTTCAGTATTAACAGATCCAGATGACTGTATAACAGTAGCCAATAACTGTTTAGAAAAACCATACATCTACAATTTCGGTCATATAGTTTATAAAAGGGGCCTTATAACAGCAGACGGTAATTATAATCATGATATTTTACATCGCAACGCTAAGGTTAGAACCTTATGGCTAAGTAATAGACCGAATAAGGTAAGCTTGGCGTGGTCGATCCGTGGATGGGTAAACATTTATTTCATAACGACTGCCTCCGTGTATGCTTTCGTAATCCTTTGTTTTTCATATATTTGTCACACAAACACAATTTTTTGTCTGAAACACAATTTTTTGCTTCTCGACAAATGTTTGTATTTTGGCTAGTTTGTAGGTAATAGATATACGTTCATTTTTTATACAAAGATAATGGTACGGAACCCTTCGTGCGTGAGTCCGACTCGCACTTGGCCGGTTTTTAAAGCACTTTGGATTTGTATGTAAACTGCAAAAAGTTGCCCATCTTCTTCCCCTTTCAGTCAAACTGTGGAAACCTCATCGCAAGCTCCTTAACCCATCGTTCAACCAACAAGTGCTGCAGTCCTTTGTTGGGGAATACTGCAGCCAGGCGAAGTTCCTGGTGTCTTCACTCGCATCGAAGGTCGGAAAAGGCCCTTTTGACATTCAGCCATACTTGGTCGAAAGTGTACTGAAAACTGCGTATCGTGAGTATAAAAATCCAGAAAGTTTGTATACTCATCTTCAGTTCAATTAATCATGGAACTGAGTGAGGTTTCCAAGTGTTGCAGAGTGAAAGAAGACAATTTTATATGAGTCTCAAAAATGTTTATCTATAAAGTTATCATTTCAATGTAGCAACAATCATTTATCTAGCCGGAATATGTTTTACCTTCAATAGTTTCGTCGTTTAGTCGAAATAACGAACACAGAATTTCGGTCGAGGGAAAAATAAGGGTGAAGCCAAACGAGCGTAATTTTGTGAGTCGTGAGTCCTTCGCAGAACTGTGGCAGAATTTTGGTCGCAGAAAATCTACTACATTCGGTTTCATACAAAAGTCCTATATGATTCACACGGCAACGCAAAATGAGTTATTTGCAGACTCACACACTCTATTAAAAGCTTTTATTTAACTTGCAATGTATGTAAATATATTTATTTGTGTGTTCGGGTGAAATCTTTGAACTCAATTATGAATAAGATATATTCAACCGAAGAACCGAAGAAGATATATTGTGCTGAGATTTGGTGGACGCGTTTAGTTTGGATGACAATATATTATAAGATATGTGACGTCATTTTAAATTCAATATGGCGGATCATACACGATGTCAGAACAGTTATATTTGGACCAAATTGAGTCTGCGGGGCGAGGGTGTGGTAGTGGGAGGTAGGGTGAGGGCAAGCAAAGCGTTAGTCAGGAGTTTTTCTACCATTATTTTCTTCTTTGTGTTCTAAACATGCTTCGTAAATACACAAAATTTTCAGCGGTTCCATCGCATGACACAAATATCTGCTATTAAAAATTGGATAGTGACTGAATAAAATGCGCTCGTCTGATAATCCAAAAAATAATCTGGAAGGCAGAATTTCTACAACCAAAATACTGCGATTCACTTCTCACAAAATTACGCTCGTTTGGCCTTATAAATGATACAGGTCTTCACTATTGCATATTGAACAACGTATTATTGGAACTAATTAAGTAGGTACTGTAAAAACCTAATAAACAATTGATTCCTACAACCAAGAAACGATTCGTTTTGTTTAGGGACAGCAATTTTGCACTTAGATTCAAATACCAGCAGACCATCTTCCACGAACCCTTTGTCGCTGCTAATGTGCAGTACAATAGACCTTTGACCTTTTCCTGTTGGAGTCTTTGGACCGGTTGAAAAGCTATCTAGAAAGGCTTGCCTTTGATTTTTTCACCGTTGTATCCAACCATGTTTTTGTCTTTACGTGTCCGGCGTTTACACACGTTTCGTCAAGATAGTACATGGTTTTATTACCGTAAGATATTTACATCTCCATAAACAATATCTCCCCTTTCGACTATCAATGTCTTATTACTCTCCACATTTACATTTAAATGACCTAGTTTAAAGTACTTATACACATTGTAAATGATGTGTCTCTCCGCTATGGATCATTGATCCACTTTTATTCATTGGAATTGGTGAAGTATTCATTTTCTTAATTTATTGTTGAACGAGTCACGCAAAATACACAACCGTTTGGTTCGAAGGTCAGACACTAACTGGCCACTATGACCCGACTATTAATTTTGGGTGGTTGATAGAAAAGTAAAAACAAAGTTAATTTTTATATTTTTTTTTTTGCATGTCTAATCTTGATCTTAACAGGAACTACATTTGGACCAAAAGCTGCTGAGAACAGTGAGACGCTCAAAATCTATTCGGATGCAACTGAAGAACTGTTAATGCTATTATTAGAGAGATTGCAAAAGTTCTGGTTGCATTTTTCCTACATATACAAATTGTCAAGAAACTGTGAAGTAACTAATAAGCTGGCTAAGATCCTGAGATCTATAACAGAGTCGGTAATTATATGGTATTTTTATTAAAATCTTTTTGGGAAGTCGATTACTAATAGATGGATAGAATAGAATACTTTTATTTGCATTGAATGTAGGTATGTACATAAGTTAGGTACAGTTGTTACATAATGGATTAGTCCCAGGTACATTCTACCTTCTAGCATGCAAAAACTTAGGTAATTAATAACAATCTTATCACATCTTAATAACATTTTTACTTCATTGTTGTTTATTTACTGCAATGTTTCATTTCCTTATTCTAATATATGATGAGATCTGATATGGCATAGATGATAGTATTTATCTATGTATTTTAATAAACTATACAAAAACTAACACGAAACTAATTTAATCTTCTATCTATCTATATCTATACTTATAATAAATCTGTAGAGAGATCAATTCTGTACAAGAAATCTATTTCCGAAATAACTATCCGGGGGGTGATTAGGGATCGATACTGATGCCAAAAATGCAATCAGTAAAATTTTCGTCTGTGTGTCTGTCTGTCTGTATAATCGTTATAGAAACAAAAATTACTCGGCGGATTTTAACGAAACTTGGTACAATTATTATTCGTATTCCTGAGCAGGGTTATAGGATACTTTGCATCACGCTACAAACAATAGGAGCCGAACAGTAAAGGGAAATGTTGGGAAAACGGGAGAAGTTGCTCCATTTTTTAAGCTTCCGTCGCATGTAGAACCTTAATGGTTAAAGCTACACAGAAATCATGTATGTCGGAAATGTTCTCCTTAAAATTATATAAAAAATATCCTACACCATATATCTATGTTTTATGGTTGACTCACAATATTACGTGTAACTCCCGACAGCTTAGCAGTTCGAAACTTTCTGATTATATTTGCCTACTTTTACGTTATCTATGAAAAATGAACGTATCTATTACCTACAAATAGCCAAAATATATTTTATTAGAATTTACATCAGACGTTTCAGATCTCTTATTATGACGACCCGTTGTCGCTGGCATAAGCGAAATGATCCGCGAACGAAGTCGCTGGCTGGCTATAAATATTATGAAAACAATTAATGAGAAAAGTATGTAGTTATAAGTTATCTCTTAAAAATCTTGCTTAAATGCTACCTACTTAAATATTTCTTTCGTGATGTTATGATATCATGTTAAGATGATGAATGAAGAATAATTAAGACTATAATTTGTTTCACTTTAAGAAACATTCGATATTGATTTTACAGGTGATCTCAAACCGAAAATTGGAATTAAAAGCTGCTGATCAGTTGGATAAATTGCAGGAGTCAGGTACAGGTAAGTTTTGGTTTACCTAATATCGTTAAGTACTTGAATTTTTGAACACTTTTGCATAAACGTGTTTTTGTTTAATTCATTAATACATCGTATTAGGTTCTCTTGCATTGTACCTATAACTTTCTCAGGGATATTTTGTACCTACTGTAAGAAATCTATTGTCAATACTTGCTTTTTTAAAAGAGTATCCATGGAAGTTCTTGTCGGTTCATCTCCATGAGACCCACTTTTTGGAACCGTGCAACTAAACAAATAATTTGTTACAGAAAGCTTTGTGCCTTTGTTGGATCGAATGCTAGACTTAGCTGATAATCAAAATGTCTTCAGTGATGAGGAGATAAGGGAACATTTGGATACTGTAATAGGGGCTGCTTACGATACTACAGCTACTGTGTTGACGTTCATTTTGATCCTGGTTGGATCGCATCGTGATATACAGGATAAAATGTTTCTAGAGTAAGTATTAAGAGCATGGGTTCTCTTTACTAAAAAGATGTTGTATGTGGAGGTATGAGAGCAAAGAGTAAGGCTGAGGTCAAACGAGCGTAATATTTTGAGTTGTGAGTTGCAGAATTTCGGTCGCAGAAAATCTGTTACATTCGGTTTCATACAAAAGTCCCATCTGATTCACACGGCAACGCAAAATGAGTTGTCTGCCAACTCATACGCGTTATTCGGACCGAATTGAGTCAATTCTTCGAGGCGACTCAATTCAATCGGAACTGTCCAAGCATCAGTTTTTCATTTCCCAGCATCTTTTTCTGCATTGTTTTCTTCTTTGTCTTCTAAATGTGCTTCGTTTTCAACGGTTTCATCAAACGAGACAAACATCTGCTATAAAAGTCGTCTGGCAATCCAACAGAATTTCTGGAAGGCAGAATTTCTGCGACCGAAATTCTGCGACTCACGACTCACAAAATTACGTTCGTTTGGCGTCAGCCTAAAGCACATCTTACCTCGTGGAAAAGGGAGGATCCTCCGACCGGACGGGTATTGTGTCCGGTAGGTTAATGCCCTGCAGTTGTTGTCGGGGTGTACTATATGTATTCAATTTGCTGGATTACTTAGCTTGCACCATGCAGGATAGTTCCTTTTCCGTTTTGAGGATGGTGGTGTAGGTAGTAGTAGCGCTGCATGTGATTTCGAATCTTCATAAGATAAATATACCTACTTTCATTTTAAACAGGCTGCAAAAAGTACTAGAAGGTGAAGAAAGAGATATAAACAGACATGATCTGCCAAAGCTCGTGTATATGGAAGCGGTGATTAAAGAGACTTTGAGATTATATGCCCCAGTTCCAAGAATCGCAAGGACTTCTAATATTGATGTTAATCTGAGTGAGTCAGCTGTTTTTATGCAGCTACATTGTTTTTGATTAGAATGTCAAAGGTAATTTTATCAATTTCCATTATATATTCCATTTCCAGAGAACTATACCCTACCAGCTAATAGTACGTACGTGATATCAGTGTACGGTCTTCATCGCCATCCGATGTGGGGGCCTGACAGGCATCAGTTCATACCGGAGCGGTGGCTGGATCCGGCGCGATTGCCTGAAAATCCTAACCTTTTCGCTGGCTTTAGTCTGGGCAGACGCAACTGTATTGGTAACTATTTATTTAAAGATTTTTTTTGGATGTAGTTAAATATTTGGCTTGGATTTTACAAGTGGATTATAACAGCAATTTTGGTAATTGCTAAAGTTGTTATCACCGCCATAAAAACTGACGATATTCTTCTTAAAACAAGCTAATTAGAGAGTGAATTATGAGTATATATTTCTTTACAGGTAGATTATACGGCATGATGGCAATAAAAACGACTCTGTCGTATATATTGCGACAATATTGTGTCTACAGTAACATTGAGAAGATGGAAACGCGATGTGATGTTCTCTTAAAACCAGCGGCTGGACATTTCATAAGTTTAGAGTCGAGGGTGTGATGAAGTAGTGTCTTACTAGTTACTAAAAGGATAGCCCACAAAATGTTGTTTAGAATTTTAGGGGTTCATCATCATCATTACCAGCCACTGACCTCTATTATACCACTGGACAGGCTGTCCCAAGCGTTTGACAGCATTTTTTTTGTGTCGCTTTGAAGCGCCACTAGCGAGTTTCCAGCGAACTAATTTTGACGTATAATGCAAATGGCTGCAAACTACGTATACATTTTTTGAAAACAAAGTTGTTTGACACTTTATGATGTATATGACGTGGTTGATATGAACCAATAAGGGGCCACTGTTTAAGTACCACAGACACTCGCTACGTCCAACAGAGCGCCAAAATTGGCGATTATCAAACAGGCCCAAAAAAACCTTGACAGCAGCCAGTCTAGCGGTATTAATAGAGGTCAGAGTTACCAGCCTATTGCCATCCACTATTTAACTGATACTATAACTCTTAATGAGCCTTCTCGGTCTTAGATTTTCTTAAGGCATTCTTAAGGCAGGGCCAGAGTTTCATTAATTAGAAAATAAGTTACGTGCCGAATGGCATTTTTTCTGTTGATCATTTCATGGGTATCTTCAAAAATAAACTGACATTGCTGTAATAAATTGTTTTATTTTCTCCAACATTGTCATTGCTACGTACTTTACTACTGTATCAAATAAAGGGGTATTCGCATACGGTTTCGTACCGTATAGACTGTTGGAGACGTGCTGTAATGTAGGTGTTTGTTTCCTAGACAACGCTTGGGGAGATGGCTCCGTGGATGATTGAAGAAAAAAAATATATAACTTTAAAAACATTGACTTGCTGTTATCCTTAATTTTTAACATTATGATATCCCGGAAAATCCGTGAGAAAATAAAACCACTGCGATTTGTTAACTATCGCAAAAAAATACAATTCCGTACAAGTTTCCGTTTCCGAACAAGTAAAAACTTGAAAGTATCCATTTTGAAAATGTGGCAAACTACAAGCTATGTGCGCAAACACATGCTAGCGCGCACATTTTTGTGTTCGCGGCCTAATGCGAATTTTTCTATTTAATAGGATTAGAAATTCGTAATATACAACGTTCTTTCGCCGCTGAAGTGAAATTATACGCATCACAAAAAAGTGGCAAACAAGGTGGATGATAATGTGAATGCAGGCACCGGGTTCTTTCGGGGCTGCGGGATTATTCGAAAGATTTACCGCGGCCCAGGTGCACAAAGGGCTCAAGAAGAAACACGGTGGGATGTCAAACTTTAACACTTCCCTCACGCTGTCACCCACAGTGGGAGGGGTCATCTGATGATTTATCATCGACAAAAAAGGCACTTATGTCTTGAACGCACTTCCCATTTTCCCAACTATGTTGGTGTTGGCTTTCTTTCAAACCAAACGCAATTGAGTACCAATAATTTACTTCGAGCAAATATCTTATCTAATCTCCTTACCTATTTTCACCTGGGCACCACATTACTTATTAAGACTGTTTGACAGGCTTTCTGGTTTCTGACTCTTATCCTTAGCTTACGTACCTTGATCGGCCAACCCATGCGGCTATTAGTAGATAATCTGCTAGGTCATCAGTTGCTTGCATGTGCAGTTTTATATCGCCTATGTTGACGAATTTGCCGGTGTGATAAGTTGCAGAGTAAAACAATTGCGCTGTAATAATTGTATTTATTTAAACTCGATACAGAGAAAAGAATACAGTGGTGCTTTCAATATAACCTCTCCTCCTTAGTCGTTCCCTCACTGCTGAGGATCGTGACTCCACAGTTTGTGAACAGCACGTCTCCATTGGTTGCGGTCAGTGGCCCGGTGCAGTGCAACGTTAACTGGTATATCCAGTTGGTCGGATATCTGGTCGGACCATCTCTTGGGACTGCAGCCTCTCGGTCTTTTGCCACGGTAATAACAGTACCTAGTTTAACTTCATATAAACGGACGACGCGCGAGCTATACCTACGCGCTCGGAACTTAGCATGCTCTTAGCATGATACAGGCGCGGGTGTGCCGCAGTGACGAACGGACGGTGTGCTGGTTTTTAATCAGTAACCGCGCGAATTTTTACTAGATATAAGTACCTACATACAAGTAATTATTTATCATGTCAAGTAGAATATATTGTGTTATTTTTGGTTGCATTAATTCCTCAAAAACGCTTCCAGAGATAACTTTTTTAGATTACCTGAAAACTCCGAAAATAATTTTACTTACTATTAGGTAAGTAGGTACCTACTACGTAATGTGTGTCTAAATGAATAGGTATTTCTATACACTCAAATATAAAAATAATGCATTTCGATAAATACAACTTTACGCGCCTTTCTTGCGTCATGTATGGGGCAATGGAGAACAGTCCTTCACTATCCAGGATGTCGACAAATTGAAGGGACCGTCGAACCTATCAAGATAGAGAGG
>NWSH02000081.1:7776334-7789390 GCA_002382865.2 Heliothis virescens | reverse complement strand
TTGATTTGATTTGATTTGATTTAGCGGGACGCCTCTAATTTGTACCATCAACGACGCAGCGAGACGCCGCGCGTCACCGCTGCGTCAAGATGCGTCGCGCTGCGCCGCGCGGCGTCTCGAGGTGCAGCGCTGCGCAGCGCAACGTATCTGAATTCTCACAATTAAATGTGTATCGTTTCGTGTAGTGAATAAAGCATATTTTGAGTCGCTCTATGTAAAATCTGCGCGTAGCGTCGCGTCGCGTCGCGTCTCGGTGTGAGTTGACCCTGAGTATACATACTCATCCGCTTCTGTAACTTAATTGGAGGATTAGCCCAACAAGATTTTTTTATTCAGATATGTTTACGCCGGCAATTTTCATGTAGGAAATTGCATGTAGAAACTTATTTTGGCAGTTCTATATTGCCCACGTAGACGAAGTCGCGGGCAACAGCTAGTAAAATAATAATTAACAAAATACATTTAAATAAAATAGTTACATATTTGCATATTATAATTCTTGCGATACACAAGGATGTCCTTGTCTCGTTTTCTTTCGTCCTGGTTATTAATTTGTCTGCATGTCTGAATACTATATTTACTATATTATTTTTAGATTTTAATAATACGAATAAGTTTTATATTAATCAGGTGACCTTGGCGAGGAGCCAGTCTTTTTCAACCGACTGCAAAAAAAAGGAGGAGGTTCTCAAGTCGCCCGTTTTTTTTTTATTTTTATTTTTTTTATGTTTTTTTTTTGTCTTTGTTACTCGATTTCTCGAAGACGCCTGGACCGATTTGGAAAATTCTTTCTTTATATGAAAGAGTATACTCGCAGTTGGGTCCCATTGTCACCAGGTCAGGATCTGATGATGGGATCCTGGAGAAATCGAGAGAACTCTTCAAATTTCATACGCTTTTCTATGTCGATGATACTATTACAGTACCGATTGTCACTGTGGGTGGGTATGGGTATTAAAGATATTATAGTTTTAGACCCGAAAACTGAAAAGCATAAAATAAAAAACTTTTTACAAAAAAACAAAACCGACTTCACAAAAATACACTGAAAGGGATAAAATAAAACTTTTCACATGGCTCTAGAAGTCGGTGGCAAAATAAACACAGTCAACAGACCTGCAGACACCGACTTCTAGAGCCATGTGAAAAGTTTTATTTTATCCCTTTTAGTGTATTTTTGTGAAGTCGGTTTTGTTTTTTTAGCCATTATTCGTTGGGATCCCACAAGATCTAGCGAGATCTGTGTGACTATAGTGTATTGCGATTTGATTGCGTGGGCACAATACACTCATTGCTAAGCTGAGATACTTACGGAATTTGCGGAAAAGCTTATCCTATCCTACTTATCCAACAGACAGCAAAAAGTCTAAATCTGCGACTCATCATCGTTGGGGACAGTAGTTAAAATGGGTGTGCCTCAAGGTTCTAAACTGGAAGCGATCTATGGCATGGGCCCTCGCGAATCTCTTAGAGCCTTCTTTAAAGAAATTATTATACTAACTTTGCCATCTTTATATATTATTTGAAAATATTACGTTTGTTTGCAAAAACCTACATATCATATAGTCAAAAGTGACATTCACCAAATCAAAAATTACCTTGTGCACACACAAAAAAAGTGCACAAAAATGTCAGCGTTGTACACAAAATCTGGCCAGGCGAAAGTTGGACTAACGCACGAAGGGTTCCGTACAATTGTCCGTAAAACGGTCAAAAATGACGTCTGTTGAATAGAAACTCCCTAAAATACATATTTTATCCTAGTTGCCAGTATTTTTTGGCAACAGAAATACATCATTTGTGAAAATTTGTTTTTTCTATCATGACTATGACATTGAGGGGTTACAGCCTGATAACGGACATCAATTACGTATTTTACTTATGTGGTGAGATGCTAGTAGAAGAAGAAGCCCGGCTTTATTTACACCTTAGATATCTATAGAACCCTAAAATAGTTCTTATAACAAATTTTTAATGTCGTCATAGTAGATATATAAATTTTGAACTGGTTATTTAATTTACATAAACATAGTATCCGTGTACAGTCATGGTATTCGGGGTTTTGGTCATAGCTTGTTGTGTAGTGTTCGCTGTATGGAGACTTGTGAAGCCAAGGTCTTCATCAGCTCCTGTGGCTGCTGACTCTGCTTGTGAGACATTCACTTATTTTATTGTTTGTTTAACTTCCCTTGTAATCATGTAAACCTATCATGAGGCAAGTGATTTTTTTATAAAATAGTGAAAACTACATTAGCTTTATTTCGACCTTTGAAAATACGACCTCATTTTTTCTCTTCGATCCTTCAGATCTCGATGTATGCTCTTCTCTATTGTTAACGATCCTTGTGCTCCTGATTATCTTCAAGATTATTTTAAATGATTGAAAAGTTATCATAGTAATAACCTGTAATCATGACAAGGCGTAGGTATTAATCTTCATGTGACCCGATGATTGACTATTCAAGGCCTTCTAGCATTAAGTCTGTGTCATCAATGTATCGTGTTTATTTTTTTTTGTACGATCCTCATCAATGTGACTGTATGAAGCTTGTGAATTCAGCATAATTGAAAAGAATGAGGCTCCTGTGGCCTTAGAACACGAAGTTTTCCGGTAGGAATATTGGTAGAGTCTTTAACAGAGAGTAAAAGCCTAAAAATGCCTTCCACTAAATTTACAGGATTATTTAATGATTTCCCACCTACCACTATGCATGCCCTTCCGATTAAGCAAACACTCTTTTTACAATATTAAAATATTTTAACAATTTTTTGTCTTTTTATTGACAGTGTCATGGTGCGCATTGGCGATACGGTCCTGGTTGGCACCGCGAAGTGTGGAGTCACCACCGATGTATCCTGGCCGTCTGCCACTTATAGGACATGGGTATCACGTGATGGGAGACGATAAGCGTAGGCTTCCTCTTTACAATATATTTTTTAAGCGTTAAATTCAAATACCAAGTTATCGCTAGGCTGTAGTAGCGCCGTGCCTTGCCGTTCATGTGGGCCATTTTATTTCGATTTTAAAACAAGAATGTCGTTCATTTGACTTGCGTCTTCCTAACTATGTTGGGGTCGGCTTCTAGTCTAACCAGGTGCAGCTGAGTTCCAGTGTAGTAAGCAAGCGAAAAGTATTAAGTAGTGAAATATTTCTTACAGATCTGTGGAACCTGGAAAAACTAATATACAACTTCTGTTTGCAGAACAATGATGTTATTGAAATTCGAGCCGCAACTCATTCTGTGTTTGGTAAGCTTCTAACTTCAAATCAAGTAGGAAGTAGGTTAAATCGTTTCATTGTCGTTACATTGTCATAATGTTTCAGTTTTAACGGACCCAGATGACAGTTTTACAGTAGCAAATAACTGCTTAGAGAAACCATATTTCTACAATTTTGCTCATAGCATTTATGGCAGAGGACTTATAACAACAGAAGGTAATCTATACTTATAATAAATCTGTAGAGAGGTCAATTCTGTACATGAAATAATATTTCCAAAATAACTATCAGGGGATGATTAGGGATCAATACTGATACCAAAAATGCAATCAGTAAAATTTGTGTTGAGAAACAAAAAATACTCCACGGATTTTAACGAAACTTGGCACAATTATTATTCATACTCCTGAGCTAGGTATGGAACAGTGAAAGGAAATGTTGGGAAACGCATTGTCGCTTGCATAAGCGACATGTTCCGCGTACGAAGTCGCTGGCAGGAGCTAGTTACTAATATTATAAACGCGTTTGCACTTCAACTCCTTTCCGTTTCAGTAAAACTGTGGAAGCCTCACCGCAAGCTCCTTAACCCATCATTCAACCTGCAAGTGCTGCAGTCACTTGTCGGAGAGTACTGCAGCCAGGCGAAGGTTCTCGTGTCTTCACTCGCCTCGGAGGCAGGAAAGGGCCCTTTTGACATTCAACCATACTTGATCACCAATGTACTGACAACTGTGTATCGTGAGTATGTCTCTACACAAATTCAGAGGATCATTTTTATTACATTTTATTTTTTGGGATTCAATTTAAAAAAATCAAAACAGCAGGGTACCATGCCAAGACAGTAATAACGAGTTAGATAGATGATTATAAAGATGATGTCGTCCTGTTATCCCTCATCAGGGACATAGGGCTCGCAGAAGACTTTTCACTCCTTTCTATCTTGAGCAGCAAGTCTCCTTTACATGGATGATTTGAAGCTGTTTGCCCACAACAGACTGCAACTGGTGGAAGTATTCAAGTTACTGAGTCTATCCGACATGTAATCTCTTGTTGTTCTCATCTTGCAAACGGTGAGTTGTTGTGATTGTAGACATCACCGTGCCACATGATGAGAACATCGTGAAAGCTAAAAAGATAAACAAGATATTTAATCTTGATTTAGCCCACGAGGTTGTCAACATTGAGCGTGTGAATTATACACTCATTGCGCCAATATTTATTTCAGTTAATGGGTTAATAGCGAAGAGCCTCGATTTACACCTGAAGAGAAGATTTTTAAATGTTCTTTTTTTATAACAAATATTTTATAATGTTTTATGTTGAACTAGCTGTTGCCCGCGACTTCGTCTACGTGGGCAATATAGAACTGCCAAAATACTTTGCATTACCTACTGTAGGTGNTTTTATTTTTTGGGATTCAATTTAAAAAAATCAAAACAGCAGGGTACCATGCCAAGACAGTAATAACGAGTTAGATAGATGATTATAAAGATGATGTCGTCCTGTTATCCCTCATCAGGGACATAGGGCTCGCAGAAGACTTTTCACTCCTTTCTATCTTGAGCAGCAAGTCTCCTTTACATGGATGATTTGAAGCTGTTTGCCCACAACAGACTGCAACTGGTGGAAGTATTCAAGTTACTGAGTCTATCCGACATGTAATCTCTTGTTGTTCTCATCTTGCAAACGGTGAGTTGTTGTGATTGTAGACATCACCGTGCCACATGATGAGAACATCGTGAAAGCTAAAAAGATAAACAAGATATTTAATCTTGATTTAGCCCACGAGGTTGTCAACATTGAGCGTGTGAATTATACACTCATTGCGCCAATATTTATTTCAGTTAATGGGTTAATAGCGAAGAGCCTCGATTTACACCTGAAGAGAAGATTTTTAAATGTTCTTTTTTTATAACAAATATTTTATAATGTTTTATGTTGAACTAGCTGTTGCCCGCGACTTCGTCTACGTGGGCAATATAGAACTGCCAAAATACTTTGCATTACCTACCGTAGGTATATTTTTCCCATTACACTAAAATACATAGGTATGCAAGTAACTGATGAGCTAGCAGATTACCTACTAATAGCCGCACGGGTTGGTCGACCGAAGTTTGTAAGATTTGAGTCTGTCAAAGGTTCAGGTAGTTAGAGGCCAGACAGCCTGTCAAACAGTCTTAAGGGGTAACGTTGTGCCCAGGTAAATATAGGTGAGAAGATAAAATAGGTAGCCGGTAGCTGCTCGAAGATAATAAATTGGTACTCAATTACATTCGGTTCGAAAAGGCGCCAACACCAACATAGTTGCAAAAAATGAATGTGAGTTCAAGAAATCAGTGCCTTCACTCACATTACCATCTACCTAGTTAGCCGCTTTTTTTGAGGTGTATAATTTCACAACAGGGGGAAACACCCTTTTTTCCACCGGATTTTCTAATATAAACACTTATACAGCTATGTTAAACCGGAATTCTACAGAAATAATTAGCTTTGTCCGCGAGCACAAAAAATGTGTGCGCATCTGTGCGAGTTGACTGCTAGTATGTGTTCGAGCTCAATTGGCTTGAAGTTTTGTCAATATTTTCAAAGTAAACGTTCTCAATTTATTACTATTTTCTAGAGTGAATAGGTCAGAAGAAGCATTTATGTTGTGTACCTTCTGTGTGTCAAGCCAAACACCGGAGGAGTCGCACCTTTATATTGTGAACGTTCTTGTGGAAGTCTAAATGCTAACTCTTGCCTGTCTTGGAAACACACAGAACGATAGGATGTGGATACCTAATCTGCCAAACCTCTTTGAAAGTTCTGTCGAACGACCAGACCAGAATTGGTCACTTTGGCTCACTCAGGGCTTTGTAAAGCAATTGTTCTCTTTGGTTACTCCCAATTGAAAAAAATTGAAAAGAAACTCCCAAAACAGACCATTCTGAACATACGACTACTGTTACATACGTATATCGACTGAACACTTAATAACACTGTGCTTAGTGCAAGAGCTGCTGTTAGCAGGAACTCGGTGCCAATATGAAGCATGCCAATTCATTCAAAAAATATAGAAGGATCAGGTTGGTTTTTGTTCATCGCCTACAATCGTGCACCAACATAACCTCATGGGCCAATAATAATTTCGCACGATTTGGTGCAAATAAAGATCAACAGTGGCACTAAATATATCTTTTTTCGGTGCAAAATCACCCGCTGACCCCTACCACTGTGCAGCGTGATTTTTACTGCAGCAGTATTTGGCGTTAGTGGGTGCAACTGGGGTTTGCTGACTTTCTCCGTGGAGCGCGTGGAACAACGTGCGCCGTTGCCTGATGTCTCTTAGGAGACGGAAGGACGATGCACCGCACACAGACCTGCGCCTACGGTGGCCGGGAGTCGTCTTTCGATACTTGGCGCCTACGGTGGCCGGGAGTCGTCTCTCGATACTTGGCGCACGTGATGTCTTGCGCGCCCATCGCAGCGGCTGGGATAAGAGGTGCAATTTCTCAATCACTCCTGACAATGGCTTGATGGCCGGGTGCCACCGCCGAAATTTCCGGCGGTGGCCTACATGAAAATTGCCGGCGTAAACATATCTGAATAAAAAAATCTTGTTGAGCTAATCCTCCAATTAAGTTACAGAAGCGGATGAGTATGTATAGGTACTAAGAGTTACCTAGTAAAGATGTGATGAAGACGTCCACAGGGCCAAACTATCGCACGTAACAAAAGATCCCAATGTCTTGGGAATTTGTAACATATTACTTGGCACGGATGTGCCAAGAAGAAGAGCTCGTGGCTAAGTCAAAGCCGCGCGGATCGATTGATCATANAAACCAAGCATTTTCTTCCAGCGCCATTCAGATACGAAGCTGTCATTGTAGTTCACAATGACCTGCCCATCAACAATCTGGATCAACTGAAGGGACTCAAATCTTGTCATACAGGCGTCAACAGGAATGTTGGATATAAGGTAAAGGAAAAACATACTTAAATCTAAGAAAATTGTAACTTCTTCCAATATCCGGTCTAGAGTATTAGCTGCACCTGGGTTTGAGGAGATCAGATAGGCAGTCGCTCCATATAAAACATTGGTTCTCAGCTGCATCCGGTTAGACTGGAAGCCGACCCCAAAAATAGTTGGGAAAAGGCTAGGCAGATGTTGATGACTTGGCACGGATGTAGTTCTCAGGCGTCAGTTTGACTTGATTATGGTGTTCATTCTACCAGACACTGGGTAAGAAAGTTGCATCAATGGCATGACAGATATTTTTTTGTTGTAACTTTAACTACTTGCATTCTAGTAGCCAAAATTGCAGCTCTAATAAAACTCTCCGGGACAAAACGTAAGAAAATACGTTTTAAAATATTGCAGTGATGCCAACACACTTGTATTGGTTGGACTGATCCTTAGGTGCTGACTTGATGGAAGCTGTTAGTGCACAGAGAAGTTGGGACTGCGGTAAATCATTTTACTCGCCATACCATCCAGTATACACTTTGAGTCTGGATCCTTTTTCAAACCATTGGAGCCAACCTTGCCTCACGATCAGCAGCGCTAGCGAGAGGTCTATATTATTCCTTTTTTCTAGGATTATAAATGTTACATATTTTACAATAAACAAAAAAATAAGCTGGTATTCACGGTCCAAATTACTTTATGCCACCACTTTACTGGAAGACAAAACAAAACCCCAGCCCGATTTTAGTTAGTGAAAAAGTGCACAGCTCCATCTATGACTATGAATGATAATTACTTTTTCCTCTAATATTCTCCAATTTGACGTTAATATTCGAAAAACGATTTAGATGGAGCTGTTGTAAATTTCGTTAAACACTATAAACTATTCTTTTCCATCAAATAATAGCATAGACAGATTAAAAAAAATACACGCTGCAATACTGATATGATTAATAACAGAAAATGCACAATTTCATTTATGTATGGTAGGTAATTTTACAAATCCCGCCAAAATTCTCAATTTTGCTATATTTTATATTATAGAACATAGATGGAGCTACCTTAACCTTGGCTAAACACATTATTTTAAAATTTTATTTTCTGCCCAAGTTACTGATAGAAAAAGCGTGAATTTATTGTTAAAGATTGATGATAGCCTAATGACATAATACGCAACATTTAGATATTTGCTGTTATTACACACGCGGTTATAGGAAGGTTAACAGAAACAATGGTTCATTGCTCACCCCTCGTAGGTGATAGCGTGATAATATATAGCCTATGTGTTGAACAGGCCTCCAAGTAATATTCATGCAAAATTTGGTTGAAATCCATTCAGTACTTTTTGAGTTCAGTGAGACCAAACATACAGACATACAGACAAAAATTCTAAAAACTATATTTTTGGGTTCAGAATCGATTATAGATCACGCCCCAAGTATTCTTTTTTTTTAATATTCAATGTACAGTTTTGACTTTCCTATCATTTTATTATATGTATAGATAATAGATGGCGCTACTAGTATACAATTTTGCAATTAATTAATTTAATCAACAGACTTAATATTTCTTTTTTTAATTTTGAGTATTTGTTGTTATAGCGGCAACAGATATACATCATTTGTGAAAATTTCAGCATTCTAGCTATTACGGTTAATGAGATACAGCCTGGAGACAGACAGACAGACAACGAAGTCTTAGTAATAGGGTTCCTTTTTACCCTTTGTGTACGGAACCCTAAAAATGAACACGCAATTACATACAAGATATGGATATTGCTATGAAAATTTGATCAGGGATAAAATTTTAAGGTCTTTTTTGTCATGGTACTTAGCGGCTGCTATTCAATAGTGTTATTTATTCATTTTGGTACTAAGTTCCTCCGCTACGGACGAGGACGAGAGCTGTAAAAGATGCATCAAGTATTCATCATCTGCCTAGCCTTTTCTATTTTGAAGTCAGGGTGAGAACCATGGAGCGCCTATCTGACCTCCACAACCCAGTTAACCGGGCAAAAACCCTTGATAAACAGGTTGTCACGCATTCTGGCTTCTAACTACCCTTAACGACTGTCAAAGACGTTTAAATAACAGCCGCGATCCACCTATTTATCGTACCTTCATCACCCATCCAGAGACCGACCGCACCAAGCGTTGCTTAGCAAAAAGCATGTACCTACATTACAGTTCATATCGATCAAATCCATACTGTTATATCTATACCATGGTACAGACGACAGCACGTCAACGTACACGAATCTGTCAAATTTTACCAGTCGAATTATAATTTTAGCAGTCGTAGTTATAATTCCACGTCAGAGGCCGTCAGGCGGATTTGAGAAAACTCTGACACTAGGGCTTGTCAGGTGATTAAACCTGCAGCTCACTCGATAAGAAGAAGACCAGTCGAATATTGTGATAAGTTTGAAATCGATTGTAGAAATTTTACAGATTGTGGTAACTTGATGTGCCGTCGTCTGTACCATGCATACCATGGTATTTGATACAGTAGTATGTAGCAATGAGAATATTGAAGTAAATAAGACAGTGTATTATAGCAAAGCCAGTTTATTGTTGAAGATAACATATAAAATGATGTACAGAAAAAAATACTATTAGACCAACATCACAGGGCCAGGCAGCCAGTCCCACATAACTTATTTTCTAATTAAAGAAACCCAAAACTAAGATCGAATGCTTTAGGGGCCTTCAGACAGTAGGCTGGTAAAACACCCAATAGTATTTAGAATATTTTGTAGGCCATCCTTTTGTCCTTTTACTTATTTACATCCTCGAATCTAAACTTATTAAATGTCCAGCTATTGGTTTCAAGAAAACATCACATCGTGTTTCCATCTTCTCAATGTTACTGTGGACACGATACTGTCGCAATATATACGACAGAGTCGTTTTGATTGCCATCATGCCGTATAATCTACCTGTAAAGAAATATTTGTACTCATAATTCCCTCTCTAATTATATAGCTTGTTTTAAGAAGGATATCGACAGTTTTTAAAGCGGCGATAACAACATTAGCAATTAAGAAAATTGCTGTTCTAATCAACTTGCAAGATCCAAACCANAATTAAGAAAATTGCTATTCTAATCAACTTGCAAGATCCAAACCAAATATTAAACTACTTCTAAAAACAAAAATCTATATAGATAGTTACCAATACAGTTGCGTCTGCCCATACCAAAGCCAGCGAAAAAGTTAGGATTTTTAGGCAATCGCTCCGGGTCTAACCACCGCTCCGGTATGAACTGGTCCCTGTCCGGCCCCCACATCGGATGGCGATGAAGACCATACACCGATATCAAGTACGTACTATTAGCTGGTAGGGTATAGTTCTCTGAAAATGGAAAATACAATGAAAATTGATAAAATTACTTTAGACATTCTATTCAAAAACAATGTAGCAGCATAAAAACAGCTATCTTACTCAATTTGACGTCAATATTTGAAGTTCTGGTGAATCTTGGAGCCGGTGGATATAATCTTAAAGTCTCTTTTATCACCGCTTCCATATACACGAGCTTTGGCAGATCATGCTTGTTTATATCTCTTTCTTCACCTTCTAGTACTTTTTGTAGCCTGTTCAAAATGAAAGTAGATAATAATGTAATTCATGTAGATTTAACTTCTAGATATTCTAAGTAAAAAAACAACACACGCCGTCTCGTCGTCGTTACAGCCGAAAGACGTAGTTCACTGCTGGACGAGCCTCCCTCAAGGTTTGCCACTTTGTTCGATCTTCGGCAACCCACATCCACTGCTTACCGGCGATCTTGACCAGATCGTCCATCCATCTAGTGGGAGGCCTGCCCACGCTGCGTCTTCTTGGTCGTGGTCGCCATCGAGAAGTATTCTGCCCCATCGTCCAAAGAGAATACAAGCTCCTAATACTTACTCTTGAAACATTTTTTCCTGTACATCATGATGCGATCCAACCACAATCAGAACGAACGTCAAGACAATAGCAGTGGTATCGAAAGCACCTGTTATTATAGTGTCCAAATGTTCCCTGATCTCCTCATCACTGAAGATATTTTGTTTGTCAGCTAAGTCTAGCATTCGATCCAACAAAGGCACAAAGTTTTCTGTAACAAATTAATTATTTAGAGACAGTTGTGGTAACATTGCACGTGTTTTTTCAAACTTACCTGTACCTGACTCCTGCAATTTATCCAAGTGATCAGCAGCTCTTAGTTCCAATTTTCGATTTGTGATTACCTGTAAATTCAACATAGATGTTTGTTAAGGTCATACATATATCCATTTATTATTTGAACCTATAATCGGAAGTCTTATCTACAACTAGCTTCTGCCAACGGTTTCGCCCGCGCAAAACTTAAAATCCCGTTTTTCCCGTTCACGTGGGAATTTCGGGAAATCCTTTCTTAGCGGATGTCTTCGTCAAAACATCTATCTGCATGCTAAACTTCAGCCCGATCCCTCCAGTGGTTTGGGCTGTGCCTTGATAGATCACAATGTTAGTCAGTCAGTCTCATTTGAGTTTTACATATTTATACTACTTTCTAACCAAAAGCATTTGTGTTTAATTGTAATGATTACATTAAAATCCATACAATTATTTATAAAACGCAATATAATTACCGACTGTGTTGTGCATTTCATAATTGCAGCATTTTTTTTACTTTCTCTACCGGACTTTGTCAATTTGTAGATGCACGATAAATGTAACCAGATATTTTGGAATCTTTCTAATAGTAGCAATAATGTTTTTTCAGTTGCATCCGAATACATTGCGAGCGTCTCACTGTTCTCATCAGCTTTTAGTCCAAATGTCGTTCCTGTAAAAATTAAGATTAGATATGGCATCTGGACTGTTAATGCTTTAGTCAGGTTTTTATATGTCCATGATTAACAAAGAACAAAGACTCATGATTGGTCGAACTAAATGATGTGTATGCAAAATGTCCCTGAATTCACATCGATGCACTCACGATACGCAGTTTTCAGTACACTGGCGACGAAGTATGGCTGAATATCGAATGGGCCCTTTCCGACCTCGGAGGCGAGTGCAGACACCAGGAGCTTGGCCTGACTGCAGTATTCTCCAACAAACGACTGCAGCACTTGCAGGTTGAATGATGGGTTAAGTAGCTTGCGGTGAGGTTTCCACAATTTTACTGAAATGAGTAGAAGTTGGGCAACTTTTTGTATCGAACTTTCAATAAATTTATTGAATTGATAAGTTTGTGGAATGGAAGATAACTAAGCGTAAGCAGTTCTATTCTACATCTGCCTTGCCTTCAAATAATATAATCGTAGGTAGTGCCGCATTGTCACCGAATACTGCTGAGTTCTCAGCTCAGTATCGTTCATAGCCTTGTATCTCATGGTTATAATATTTTTTTAATATAATTACCGCTTGTTGTTACAAGGCCCCTGCCATAAACGTGCTGGGCAAATTTGAAGAAGTATGGTTTCTCTAAATAGTTATTTGCTACTGTAAGGCTGTCATCTGGGTCTGTTAACACTGAAACAATAGAACAAGTAACAAATGTGAGTTATAGAAAACCATCACAATGTCCTCGTCTCTTCATCTAGTTATTAGTTATTATATTATTATCACAAGAAGTGCTACTTTGGGGGTGAAAGTGGAGAGATTAACCGAAAATCGGCCTTATTGGAAGGTAGGTTTAAATTTATTTTATTATTTTTTTAGATTTTAAAGGGAAATTAAGTACGTTTTTCTATCTGGGGTTTTTTACATTTTTAATTTTTTTTTTGTCATTCGAGACTAAGCTTCCGTGTGAATAGGAGTGAATAAAGATTACGCACTCATTGGAGTGAACACTCACTTGAGTGAAGCGTCTAATATAAGTTGTACCCAGTAGCACGAAATTACAACGATTACGAATA
>NWSH02000081.1:7753533-7768728 GCA_002382865.2 Heliothis virescens | reverse complement strand
ATAAGTTATTATGTGATATTAAATCGGGTAAGCTATCATTCGGACAAATGATGATTAGGACAAAAAACGTTATGTCACATTAAATTATGAATAAAAAAGTTAGGTGACACGACAGAGAACCATAACAAAGTTATAATTTGCGGTTTCACACGTTTATTGTATGGGGATATCCAATGATATTTAAGTAAACAGATATGTTACAGTTGCGCAAAAAGTGAAGACTAGAAAACGTCCTAATTGGGACGTATTGGTGGCTTGAATGTTTGTTTACATTAACGCGCATTTGACAACATCTAGCTGTCACTTTTCTTCTTATTGGTTTTATCAAGCTATCCTTTTTACTTGCACAGAAATGTAATGTGTGAATCAAAAGTGTCTATGTGTGCTGCCTCTCGACGCGGAACACTTTTTTCTGTTGTTTTGCATAACATATCTATTTATTAGAATATCATTGGGGATACGCGCAGATTTTACATAGAGCGACTCAAATTATACTTAATTCACTACACGAAACGATACACATTTAATTGTGAGAATTCAGATGCGCAGCGCCGATTGATTTGATTTGATTTGATTTGATTTAGCGGGACGCCTCTAATTTGTACCATCAACGACGCAGCGAGACGCCGCGCGTCACCGCTGCGTCAAGATGCGTCGCGCTGCGCCGCGCGGCGTCTCGAGGTGCAGCGCTGCGCAGCGCAACGTATCTGAATTCTCACAATTAAATGTGTATCGTTTCGTGTAGTGAATAAAGCATATTTTGAGTCGCTCTATGTAAAATCTGCGCGTAGCGTCGCGTCGCGTCGCGTCTCGGTGTGAGTTGACCCTGAGTATACATACTCATCCGCTTCTGTAACTTAATTGGAGGATTAGCCCAACAAGATTTTTTTATTCAGATATGTTTACGCCGGCAATTTTCATGTAGGAAATTGCATGTAGAAAATTATTTTGGCAGTTCTATATTGCCCACGTAGACGAAGTCGCGGGCAACAGCTAGTAAAATAATAATTAACAAAATACATTTAAATAAAATAGTTACATATTTGCATATTATAATTCTTGCGATACACAAGGATGTCCTTGTCTCATTTTCTTTCGTCCTGGTTATTTATTTGTCTGCATGTCTGAATACTATATTTTTTTAGATTTTAATAATACGAATAAGTTTTATATTAATCAGGTGACCTTGGCGTGGAGCTGCCAGTCTTTTTTTAGCCATTATTCGTTGGGATCTCACAAGATCTAGCGAGATCTGTGTGACTATATATAGTGTATTGCGATTTGATTGCGTGGGCACAATACACTCATTGCTAAGCTGAGACACTTACGGAATTTGCGGAAAAGCTTTTCCTATCCTACTTATCCAACAGACAGCAAAAAGTCTAAATCTGCGGCTCATCATCGTCGGGGACAGTAGTTAAAATGGGTGTGCCTCAAGGCTCTAAACTGGAAGCGATGTATGGCATGGGCCCTCGCGAATCTCTTAGAGCCTTCTTTAAATAAATTATTATACTAACTTTGCCATCTTTATATATTATTTGAAAATATTACGTTTGTTCGCAAAAACCTACATATCATATAGTCAAAAGTGACATTCACCAAATCAAAAATTACCTTGTGCACACACAAAAAAAGTGCACAAAAATGTCAGCGTTGTACACAAAAACCGGCCAGGCGCAAGTTGGACTAGCGCACGAAGGGTTCCGTACAATTGTCCGTAAAACGGTCAAAAATGACGTCTATTGAATAGAAACTCCCTAAAATACATATTTTATCCTAGTTTCCAGTATTTTTTGGCAACAGAAATACATAATTTGTGAAAATTTGTTTTTTCTATCATGACTATGACATTGAGGGGTTACAGCCTGATAACGGACATCAAATACGTATTTTACTTATGTGGTGAGATGCTAGAAGAAGAAGAAGCCCGGCTTTATTTACACCTTAGATGTCTATAGAACCCTAAAATAGTTCTTATAACAAATTTTTAATGTCGTCATAGTCGATATATAAATTTTGAACTGGTTATTTAATTTACATAAACATAGTATCCGCGTACAGTCATGATATTCGGGGTTTTGGTCATAGCTTGCTGTGTAGTGTTCGCTGTATGGAGACTTGTGAAGCCGAGGACTTCATCAGCTCCTGTGGCTGCTGACTCTGCTTGTGAGACATTCATTTATTTTATTGTTTGTTTAACTTCCCTTGTAATCATGTAAACCTATCATGAGGCAAGTGATTTTTTTATAAAATAGTGAAAACTACATTAGCTTTATTTCGACCTTTGAAAATACGACCTCATTTTTTCTCTTCGATCCTTCAGATCTCGATGTATGCTCTTCTCTATTCTTAAAGATCCTTGTGCTACTTATTATCTTCAAGATTATTTTAAAAGATTGAAAAGTTCTCATAGTAATAACCTGTAATCATGAGAAGGCGTAGGTATTAATCTTCATGTGACCCGATAGTTGACTATTCAAGGCCTTCTAGCATTAAGTCTGTATCATCAATGTATGGTGTTTATTTTTTTTGTACGATCCTCATCAATGTGACTGTATGAAGTTTGTGAATTCAGCATAATTGAAAAGAATGAAGCTCCTGCGGCCTTAGAACACGAAGTGTTCTAGTAGGAATATTGGTAAATTCTTTATCAGAGAGTAAAAGCCAAAAAATGCCTTCCACTAAATTCATAGGATTATTTAATGATTTCCTACATACCACTATGCATGCCCTTCCCATTAAGCAAATACTCTTTTTACATTTTAACAATATATTTTTTTTATTGACAGTGTCATGGTGCGCATTGGCGATTCGGTCCTGGTTGAAACCGCGAAGTGTGAAGTCACCACCAATGTATCCTGGCTGTCTGCCACTTATAGGACATGGGTATCACGTGATGGGAGACGATAAGCGTAGGCTTCCTTTTTACAATATATTTTTTAAGCGTCAAATTCAAATACCAAGTTGATCGCTAGGCTGTAGTCGTGCCGTGCCTTGCCGTTCATGTGGGTCATTTTATTTCGATTATAAAGCAAAAATGTCGTTCATCTGACTTGCGTCTTCCTAACTATGTTGGGGTCGGCTTCTAGTCTAACCAGGTGCATCTGAGTTCCAGTGTAGTGAGCAAGCGAAAAGTATTAAGTAGTGAAATATTTCTTACAGATCTGTGGAACCTGGAAAAACTAATATACAACTTCTGTTTGCAGAACAATGATGTTATTGAAATTCGAGCCGCAACTCATTCTGTGTTTGGTAAGCTTCTAACTGCAAATCAAGTAGGAAGTAGGTTAAATCGTTTCATTGTCGTTACATTGTCATAATGTTTCAGTTTTAACGGACCCAGATGACAGTTTTACAGTAGCAAATAACTGCTTAGAGAAACCATATTTCTACAATTTTGCTCATAGCATTTACGGCAGAGGACTTATAACAACAGAAGGTAATCTATACTTATAATAAATCTGTAGAGAGGTCAATTCTGTACATGAAATAATATTTCCAAAATAACTATCAGGGGGTGATTAGGGATCGATACTGATACCAAAAATGCAATCAGCATTTGTGTTGAGAAACAAAAAATACTCCACGGATTTTAACGAAACTTGGCACAATTATTATTCATACTCCTGAGCTGGGTATGGACATGTTCCGCGTACGAAGTTGCTGGCAGGAGCTAGTTACTAATATTATAAACGCGTTTGCACTTCAACTTCTTTCCGTTTCAGTAAAACTGTGGAAGCCTCACCGCAAGCTCCTTAACCCATCGTTCAACCTGCAAGTGCTGCAGTCACTTGTCGGGGAGTACTGCAGCCAGGCGAAGGTTCTCGTGTCTTCACTCGCCTCGGAGGCAGGAAAGGGCCCTTTTGACATTCAACCATACTTGATCACTAATGTACTGACAACTGTGTATCGTGAGTATGTCTCTACACAAATTCAGAGGATCATTTAATATTTCAATCTATGGGATTCAATTTAAAAAAATCAAGAGAGCAGGGTACCATGCCTAGACAGTAATAACGAGTTAGATAGATGATTATGAAGATGATGTCGTCCTGTTATCCTTTTCTATCTTGAGCAGCAAGTCTCCTTTATATGGATGATTTGAAGCTGTTTGCCCACAACAGACTGCAACTGCTGGAGTTACTCAAGTTACTGAGTCTATCCGACATGTAATGTCTTGTTGTTCTCATCTTGCAAACGGTGAGTTCTTGTGATTGTAGACATCACCGTGCCACATGATGAGAACATCGTGAAAGCTGAAAAAGATAAACAAGATATTTAATCTTGATTTAGCCCACGAGGTTGTCAACATTGAGCGTGTGAATTCTACACTCATTGCGCCAATACTTATTTCAGTTAATGGATTAATAGCGAAGAGCCTCAATTTACACCTGAAGAGAAGATTTTTAAATGTTCTTTTTTTATAACAAATATTTTATAATGTTGAATAACTGAATACAGAAAACAGTAAGAACTATAACTAGGATAAACAAATAGATGTTACTAGAGAACCCTTAATAATGTAGTTCCTACGAAAACTACAAAGTGCCATACATTTTAATTGACCAGATAAAATATCGAATGCTAATCTTAACAGGAACGACATTTGGAACGAAAGTAGAAGAGAATAGTGAGATGCTCAAAATTTATTCAGATACAACTGAAAAAATATTAAAGCTGATACAAAAAAGAGTACAAAATATCTTGTTACATTTATCCTTTATCTACAAATTCACAAAGTCTAGCAGAGAATATAATAAACTGGCTAAAACCATGAAATGTATGACTGAGTCGGTAATTATGATGTATTTTGTTAATAATTATGTAAATTTTACTGTTGTGAATCTGAATACATTATTAATTACAATGCTTTTTTATAAAAAACATGACGAAAAATAATTTATGCTTGTCGCCTAAACCAAAACAAGAGACACCTAATGCGAGTTTTATGTTACTTATTTTGGTTTAGGAGACACTTAATTTTTAGGAGCTTCTAGTAAAAGCGAACATTGTACTATAATTTGTTTAACTTTAAAAAACATTCTATGTTGAATTTACAGGTGATCACAAATCGAAAATTGGAATTAAAGGCTGCTGATCACTTGGATAAATTACAGGAGTCAGATACAGGTAAATTCGATTATTTAAACAACGTACAGTTACAAATGTCTCTAAATGAATAGTGGTGTAAGGGGTAGGAGAGAGCGGTCCTGGCCCGGGATGCCAAGCATCAAGGGCCAACTTGCATTTGTTGACAGAACAAATGCGATTAGTTTTCAAACAAACAAAAATCCTTAAATTAACAAAAAATACCTTCCGGTTACTTACTGGTATTTCTCTTTGTTTAGTCCTCGAACAAGCAAAAATGTTTGCGCTCCCTTCGCTCGCGCATTCCGCTCATGAGCTCTCCGGTACGGCTGCGAGATTGTATGTTTGCACGGGTCGCAAAAGTGTATTTGCAGAACTAAGTAAACTTCGTAAATGGAGCACAAAAACCAAATATTTTAGCTCGCTTCGCTCACGCCCTCCACTTCCTTGCAACTCTTATTCTATGTTTAGTCCTTGAACTCTCTCTTCTTCTACTAATGATATTGTTTTTACAGAAAACTTCGTGCCTTTGTTGGATCGAATGCTAGACTTAGCTGATAAACAAAATGCCTTCAATGATGATGAGATCAGGGAACATTTGGATACTATAATAACAGCTGCTTACGAAACCACTGCTGCTGCCTTGACGTTCATTTTGATAGTGATTGGATCGCATCATGATGTACAGGAAAAAATGTTTCAAGAGTGAGTTTTAGAAGCATAATTTTCTCTTTATTTAGAATATCCAGAAGTTAAATCTTAATAATTTGCATTATTATTTTTTTGATTTTGAACAGGCTACAAAAAGTACTAGAAGATGAGAAAAGAGATATAAGCAAGCAGGATCTGCCAAAGCTCGTGTATATGGAAGCGGTGATAAAAGAGACTTTGAGATTATATCCCCCAGTACCAAGATTTGCTAGGGCTTCTAATATAGACGTCAAACTTAGTAAGATGTATTTATGAAGCTGTAATTGTAATTGATTAGAAATTATGTCCAAGGTAATTTTAATCATTTGTTTTTCAGAGAACTACACCCTACCAGCTAATTGTACCTACATGATATCAGTATATGGTCTTCATCGCCACCCGATGTGGGGACCCGACAGGGACCAGTTCATACCGGAGCGGTGGCTAGACCCGGAGCGATTGCCTAAAAATCCTAACTTTTTCGCTGGCTTTGGTTTGGGCAGACGTACATGTATTGGTAACTATTTATTTTAGATTTCTTTTTAGAAGTACGCAGTTCAGACTTACCTTTAATATTTGGTTTAGATATTGCAAGTCGATTATAAAGGCAATTTCGATCATTGCTAATGTTATTATCACCGCTTTGAAAACTATTGATATCCTTCTTAAAAAGGAAATATCAGAGAACGGGAGAAGAAAACATACTGCGCCGACCCCAAATAAATTGGGATAAGGGCAGGAAGATGATGATGATGATCCTTCTTAAAAAGAGCTAATGAGAGAATTACGAGTATACATATTTATTTACAGGTAGATTATACAGCATGATGTCAATAAAAACGACTCTGACGTATATATTGCGACAGTATCGTGTTCACAGTAATATTGAGAAGATGGAAATGCGATGTGATGTTAACTTAAAACCAATAGCTGGACATTTAATAAGTATAGAGTCGAGGGTGTAAATAATATGTAGTACGAGAAAAGGATGACCCAAAAAATGTTCTAAATACTATTGGGTGTTTTATAATATATCAATAGATTTGCCAGCCACTGTTTAAAGTGGGCCTCTCCTAATGAACCTTGTCGGTCGTAGTTTTTCTTAAGGCACGGGTTTTGTTAATTGGATAATAAGTTATGTGGGACTGGCTGCCCTGGGATGTCGGTCTAATAGCATTTTTCCTGTATATCATTTTATAGGTTATCTTCAACAATAAACTGGCATGACTGTAATAAATTGTTTTATTTTCTCCAATATTCTCATTTTTAAAAGGATAAAATGGGACCCTATTGATAACACTTTGCTGTTCGTCTATCACCAGGCTGCTTTTAGGCTGTATTTCGCGAACCATGATAGCTAGAGAGCTGCAATTGACACACGTTGCTGTTTTACAGCCTGCTGACAGACGGATAGACGGACAGCGAAATCATTGTAATATAGGGTCTAATTTTCCGACTTAAAGCGGTCACGACACTACAATGTGTGGGGATGGGCTTATTAGTTAGTATGATATACAAAAATAACAAGATAATGAGCAGAATAAACACACAATTAGAAGTAATGAAAATTGCTATGAACGTTTATTCAGGGGTGCATGGGCCAACTTCGAGGTGCTTGTTGCAGTATTTAGTGACTTGTAAATAGATACAAATGATTAAGAAATGCCAATGTACGCCAAACGCTACAGATAAATTAGTTCGGAAGAGAGTTATTAGTATTATACGTTTAGGACACCGCTCAAAGCTTGAAAGCAAACGCAAACGTCAGGAACCGCTGTACCCATTATACCCATATTTCAGCTTTAGATAGCCTATTCATCTTAAAAGGACATTAACACTTTTGTCCAGTTGCGGGTAGTACTTCCGAAGCGACGCGACTGAAATTGCCGGCGGCAGATAAAGGTATAATACACCGTATCTATACAATGCCTGATTAGTTGCTGAAAATTCAGGCTTCTAGTTTTATCCACAACGAAATTATAGGGACTCGAAAATGGCCTGATTTGCTTCGAGAAAAGGATGGTACGGCCGTGCCGCTTTTTTCTGCTTGACTTGGCGGGGGCACTGCCGTGCCCCCTGATATGCATTGAGTCTTAATTGGTACAACTCAGTGCAAATTTTGATCTTAGTCAGTTATGTTGGACATTTACCAGTAATTACTCACTTAAATTCAACTCACTTTCTCATAAAGATAGAAAACCCTTAAGTAAAACCGAATAATTTAATAAGCTTCAAAAATCAGAGGTCCTTTCCTGAACACAAATTACTTCAGACATGACTTGTTTGGTGTTGACGTAAATACGGCTAACCACCGCTCCGTGTTTAACGGTATCTGTTAGTGATTGATGGGTCGATCCTGCCGAGAGCTACTTACTATTCTGGATAGCGCATTTTTCAAGTTATTTTTACTAGCTTGCACCAGCGGATTCACCCGTGTCTTGTGGATCTATTTCGTGAAAACCGGATAAAAATTAACCTGTAGCGTTCTTCGATAAATGGGCTATATAAAATTGAAATAATTTTTCAGATCGTTTTAGTAGTTGACAAACAAATACTCCAGCTTTTAGTTTTTATTAGTATTTACATACGAGTACATACCACTAGTTTTTTTAGACTATGTTGCGATCGGCCTCTAGTCTAATCCTATGCAACTCAGTACCGGTGTTTTACATGGACTGACAGCCTATTAGACCTCCTTCACTCAGTTCTCCAGTAAAACACGGAGCAACTTATCATGACATAGATGGTCACCAATCCATAGACCCCTTAAGCAAGTCTTCCATATACCTATTACTTGCGTTTCCTGCTGATTTTTTCATTCACTTTTTCTTTTTGTAAAAAGGGCTTGTATTTTGAGCTTAGTAAAGTATTTCTATATAAAATGCAGGTGAAAAATACTAGCTTCGCCACAATACAGGCACTTTCTTTGATGCCACGTACGAACGGCAAAGGCGTGAGATGGAATAACAATGCATTGTGAAGTTTTAGATTCCAGCTACGTGGTTACTCTGAAATAAGAGTGGACGATAGTTCTTGTAGTTGCATTTTTGTTATAATACGTTTGTGTTTAAAATTTTCATATTAATCGACATCAATAAGTACTATCTAGTTCTGCATTATTATAAAAATAAAATAGTTTAAAGTACATTTTATTCCTGATAAATTTGATTAGGGTATCCAGGTACTAAGTAAATACCTCGAAATGCTCGTTAAACGACGAGTAATAGATAGTAAGTAAATAAAGAAAGTCATACTTATTTTTTCTCAGAACTAAACAACATTTCCGATGTCCAAATAACAAGCAAAGCACAAAGATGTCATAAATATCAACAAATGAAAATACTTAAATTCATACTTTAAATGTGTCTAAATGTCTCTTCCAGTACATCGTAACTCAGATGCCAACAAAGACGAATATCACACTACATGATTGATGGCAACGGGACCTACTAAAAATGGATAAAATTCGCGTTAGGGGTACTAAGCAAACGAAGAGGCCGATGGTCTGTCAGGGGATGAAAATTTGCATATTATCTCCTTTTTCAGGCTTCATTTCTTTTTTAAGCTAAGATATCGCTTTGTTTTATGAGAAAATGCAAATTGATTTTCCGGGAAAGGTTCCAACATTTTCTGAAGAGATTTCTTCTTTTTGTGATTAGAGCAATATTTTTATGCAATAATTTATTCTGTTTTTTTATGTAACATTGTACTCATAATAGGTACTCCTGTAGATACATTATCTTCTAAAATCCTTACTATTATTCTGCGTCAGTCCTGTCTGCATGTCGCTCTTTCACGCCAAAACTTTTGAAAGGACATTATACATTTTTATCCAGATGCAGTAAATAATTCCACCAGGAACCGGTTTAAATCGCTAGCAAAAATATATAACCGTACAAGTACTCCAAAATTTTATAGCAAAGAATTAACGAACGATTCCGGACAATACAAGAGAGAGCGGAAAGATCTCGGTATTGAATGAAAAGAGGAAATTTAGGAGGTCATAAAAGAATTATATGAGCCCATTGGGGTGGTTGAGGGTATAAAAATCAAGGGCACAATAAGTGCTTTTCGCTTCTGTGGAGAGATGTGAGGTTCGACATTCAATTGAAAGCTAATACTCTTAATATTGGTAAGGAAGGACATTTTATTTATTGGTGTAGAAGATTTATTTAGGCGTTTCGTGTATGGTTTAGTGGTGACAGATTTTTTTCATATTAGTGATATTTGTTGTAACTTTTATGTGTCGATATATTTCACTGTGGTTACGGTTTTGGATTGGGTGTAGAATAGCGAATGTTATTAACAGCAAAGAGTGAAAAGTCAATTAAGTATGGAAACATGGATGGATTATACCTGGAAGATGGCATGAATAAGAAGGAAGTGAATGTTGAATGGACAATATGACAGATAGGAATGGAAGTATCAGATTTATTGTGCCAACCTTAAATAAAATCGTAAAGTAAACAGGGTCGGAAGAATAAAATACTAGGCGGAGGNATTGAGTCTTAATTGGTACAACTCAGTGCAAATTTTGATCTTAGTCAGTTATGTTGGACATTTACCAGTAATTACTCACTTAAATTCAACTCACTTTCTCATAAAGATAGAAAACCCTTAAGTAAAACCGAATAATTTAATAAGCTTCAAAAATCAGAGGTCCTTTCCTGAACACAAATTACTTCAGACATGACTTGTTTGGTGTTGACGTAAATACGGCTAACCACCGCTCCGTGTTTAACGGTATCTGTTAGTGATTGATGGGTCGATCCTGCCGAGAGCTACTTACTATTCTGGATAGCGCATTTTTCAAGTTATTTTTACTAGCTTGCACCAGCGGATTCACCCGTGTCTTGTGGATCTATTTCGTGAAAACCGGATAAAAATTAACCTGTAGCGTTCTTCGATAAATGGGCTATATAAAATTGAAATAATTTTTCAGATCGTTTTAGTAGTTGACAAACAAATACTCCAGCTTTTAGTTTTTATTAGTATTTACATACGAGTACATACCACTAGTTTTTTTAGACTATGTTGCGATCGGCCTCTAGTCTAATCCTATGCAACTCAGTACCGGTGTTTTACATGGACTGACAGCCTATTAGACCTCCTTCACTCAGTTCTCCAGTAAAACACGGAGCAACTTATCATGACATAGATGGTCACCAATCCATAGACCCCTTAAGCAAGTCTTCCATATACCTATTACTTGCGTTTCCTGCTGATTTTTTCATTCACTTTTTCTTTTTGTAAAAAGGGCTTGTATTTTGAGCTTAGTAAAGTATTTCTATATAAAATGCAGGTGAAAAATACTAGCTTCGCCACAATACAGGCACTTTCTTTGATGCCACGTACGAACGGCAAAGGCGTGAGATGGAATAACAATGCATTGTGAAGTTTTAGATTCCAGCTACGTGGTTACTCTGAAATAAGAGTGGACGATAGTTCTTGTAGTTGCATTTTTGTTATAATACGTTTGTGTTTAAAATTTTCATATTAATCGACATCAATAAGTACTATCTAGTTCTGCATTATTATAAAAATAAAATAGTTTAAAGTACATTTTATTCCTGATAAATTTGATTAGGGTATCCAGGTACTAAGTAAATACCTCGAAATGCTCGTTAAACGACGAGTAATAGATAGTAAGTAAATAAAGAAAGTCATACTTATTTTTTCTCAGAACTAAACAACATTTCCGATGTCCAAATAACAAGCAAAGCACAAAGATGTCATAAATATCAACAAATGAAAATACTTAAATTCATACTTTAAATGTGTCTAAATGTCTCTTCCAGTACATCGTAACTCAGATGCCAACAAAGACGAATATCACACTACATGATTGATGGCAACGGGACCTACTAAAAATGGATAAAATTCGCGTTAGGGGTACTAAGCAAACGAAGAGGCCGATGGTCTGTCAGGGGATGAAAATTTGCATATTATCTCCTTTTTCAGGCTTCATTTCTTTTTTAAGCTAAGATATCGCTTTGTTTTATGAGAAAATGCAAATTGATTTTCCGGGAAAGGTTCCAACATTTTCTGAAGAGATTTCTTCTTTTTGTGATTAGAGCAATATTTTTATGCAATAATTTATTCTGTTTTTTTATGTAACATTGTACTCATAATAGGTACTCCTGTAGATACATTATCTTCTAAAATCCTTACTATTATTCTGCGTCAGTCCTGTCTGCATGTCGCTCTTTCACGCCAAAACTTTTGAAAGGACATTATACATTTTTATCCAGATGCAGTAAATAATTCCACCAGGAACCGGTTTAAATCGCTAGCAAAAATATATAACCGTACAAGTACTCCAAAATTTTATAGCAAAGAATTAACGAACGATTCCGGACAATACAAGAGAGAGCGGAAAGATCTCGGTATTGAATGAAAAGAGGAAATTTAGGAGGTCATAAAAGAATTATATGAGCCCATTGGGGTGGTTGAGGGTATAAAAATCAAGGGCACAATAAGTGCTTTTCGCTTCTGTGGAGAGATGTGAGGTTCGACATTCAATTGAAAGCTAATACTCTTAATATTGGTAAGGAAGGACATTTTATTTATTGGTGTAGAAGATTTATTTAGGCGTTTCGTGTATGGTTTAGTGGTGACAGATTTTTTTCATATTAGTGATATTTGTTGTAACTTTTATGTGTCGATATATTTCACTGTGGTTACGGTTTTGGATTGGGTGTAGAATAGCGAATGTTATTAACAGCAAAGAGTGAAAAGTCAATTAAGTATGGAAACATGGATGGATTATACCTGGAAGATGGCATGAATAAGAAGGAAGTGAATGTTGAATGGACAATATGACAGATAGGAATGGAAGTATCAGATTTATTGTGCCAACCTTAAATAAAATCGTAAAGTAAACAGGGTCGGAAGAATAAAATACTAGGCGGAGGAATTCAACAAAGCAACAGTTATAGGTGCTATTTAGACTTTTTAGACTTTTCAATTCACCGTTCATAACAGCTTATAGTCTCCCACTATTGAAATTAGGCCTTCATAAATGAGCACCAACTAGTCCGGTCTGGGGCATCCCACCATCTATCTACAACCCACCACATTACTTTGTCCCGATAAAGTATTTTATTTACGAAACTTTGACCAAACATCAACATTTCGGCAACCGAAAATTTTCTTGTGGAATTTGCTCGTAGAACAAGCTAAGTCCTGAAACTTTTGAATTCTCAAAATATAAAACTATTTAATCGTTTCGGCGAGTTCCTTTGTATAAGCTGGTTAATATCTTAACCGCTGGAATGCTGTAATTTTATAAGAAAGTGCAGATAGCCTTGAGCTTGATTTTGACCTAACAACCCTTAGTTTAGGTTACAAATTATTCACTCAATAAATATAGTAGGTATTCAATCTTATGTAACACTTCAATAGCGACCATAACTTGTAATGTAGTCGCTTTCTTTTTAACCAATTTTCCAAAAAATGAGGAGGTTCTGAATTAGTCGTAATCTTTCATTACGTCACATTTTTTTAAGATATTATTTCAGTAAAGATTTGTCATAAATTATAGTAAAAAAATCCTCTCCTTCTGTGAAAGTCAGGAAAAAAGTTTAATCTGTGCCTTCAAATGCACATACCTCGTATAACTCAGGAGCAGTGAAGGTTGATACAAAGACTGCTAATTACTAGCCCACTGTCTACTGGATTAATTAATTAAACAATGCATTGATTATAAGACTTGATGAATATCTTTTTTATTGAAATGTTTATAATAGGCGTCGTTTATAATAGCTCAGTGATAGAAACCTGGTTGTTAGTGGATAATGCATTCGGATTCGAGTTAAACAATTTTGTAGGACATTTTATCTATACTAATCTATACTTCTATACTAATATTATAAAGAGGAAAACTTTGTTTGTTTGTTTGTTTGTTTGGTTGTAATGAATAGGCTCAAAAACTACTGGACCGATTTTAAAAATTATTTCACCATTCGAAAGCTACATTATCCACGAGTGACATTGGCTATATTTTATCCGGGTACGGGTAGTAATTCCCACGGGATGCGAGTGAACCCGCGGGAAAACGGCTATTTACTATAAACTAAGTATATTTTTTTCGCATTTTTTTATATAACAAGGTGTTCCCTGCATTTTAACCCACGTCCTGAAAGAACTATTTCCTGCAACTGGATAAAAAGTAGCTTGTGTCCATACTTCGACTATTCATATACTGAACCTCATTTAATTTAAATCTTTTCAGTAGTTTAGGTGTCAAAGTAAGACAGATAGGGTAACTTTATTTGTAATATGGGTAAGCATTCCTTTATAGTAAACATACTGATCGATCCAGATTAAATTTAAAGATGGATATAGCTGTAAGGACCTTGCTTGATGTAGTTCTGTCTACTCAAGTAGACTATAGGTATCAAGGAATATAGCCATGTTTCAGTTTCCTAGGCAAGTACCTATAATAAGACTGAGAATAAATATGTAGTCAGCAAATATACCTACAGGGTGTTAATTCAACCAAGTTAAGGCTCAGGCAATCCGGTTTGTGAAGTAAGTAGGGTTGTCGCTTAAAAAATATTTGGACCAATCATAATCTGTGGAGGAAGTTTTAGGTGTAGGAAAGCAATTTGATTTTTTTGGCAATGTAAAATTTTTTTTCTTGATATTAAATTACCGTATTCGGAAAATATTTTTCGGAAAAAAAATACCAGCGCTCGATGTTTTTACAGAATTTATATATTAGGTTAATAAATTATACTTTGAATATTTGATTTGAAGTTGATTTTTCCTTACAGGCAGGATAGACACATATGAACGGTATATTTATATACTAGCTTCTGCCCGCGACTTCGTACGCGAATCATGTCGCTTATGCCAGCGACAACGGGGTCGTCAAAATCAAAGGTCTGAAATCTGATGTCGTATTCTAAGAGCCCGGTAGCGACTGAATATGCGAAGCGATTCAGAACTTTCATTTTTGTAAGTCAACCCACCAGTTTAAACAACTTTTGCTAAGACATCATTCCTACACGTGTTATAGTATAGCTGGGCTCTTGAAGTTCCACATAAGGTGTTCTAGATCTTCAAATTAAATATCTCAGCAGAAAAATTTCATCACGTGGATAAATTTTTACAATGGCACCATTCTTGTATCTCTTATAGTTTAGCTTCTGTTGCGGTTCTGCATCAGGTAAACACACCAAAAACATAGGACTTTCATACAAACTACCAACCCCCGTTGTACTCACCTAGGAGTATATTTTCATAAAATGCGATGCGGTGTCTACACCCTAAGAGAAACCTATCTTCAAAATTTCATGAAACTTTCTTCAAAAATCATAAGCCTTCTATACAAATTACTAAACCCCTATTTACCACCTTAGGGGTGGAATTTCAAAAAAATGGTGAAACACGTGTTTACTTATTTATTTCAAG
>NWSH02000081.1:7737302-7751905 GCA_002382865.2 Heliothis virescens | reverse complement strand
CAAACAAACAAACTCTTCAGCTTTATAATATTAGTATAGATGTATATTATCTTTCCCATATACCAATTCATTTTCTATACTAATATTATAAAGAGGAAAACTTTGTTTGTTTGTTTGGTTGTAATGAATAGGCTCAAAAACTACTGGACCGATTTAAAAAATTCTTTCACCATTCGAAAGCTACATTATCCACGAGTGACATCGGCTGTATTTTATCCGGGTACGGGCGGTAATTCCCACAGGATGCGAGTGAAACCGCGGGAAAACGGCTAGTAATAGATAATAGAAGAAAAAATACACTATCGGTAAAAACATCGTGGCATCCTTACAAATAATCGAAAGCCGAGTTGACGACGACTGGTAGAAAGTTTTTCTTTTCAGAGTAGATAAGTTAAATTGATATTTTGCCGTTGAGTTAAAGCGATTTCTTAAAAACCTCCCCGAGTTTTGTAGTCGGCTAATGCAATTTGTTGTACGAGTTTTGATTTCAGCTTATGTATGCCAGATAGGTTTTTGATGGGGATGACGAAGTTTTTTGATTGAAATAGTTTTTGGTCTTACTCTCTCTTGACTATGTAATATGGAGGTATTGTTATCAACTCTTATGAACTTAAATTATTATATCAATCGTCATTGGCACCATGAAATATGACTGATTTCGGAACTTATGGAGTTGTCTTTTCTGCCTACCGGCTATAATTTTGGCAGACACAAAATCGAGTTTTCTCAAGAAAAAGTAATGCAATAAAGTGGTACAGTTGACACAAGGGGAAATAACACTGAATTAGTTTTCAATGTGTGTCTTTAACTATTATTTATTATGTCTTAGTTATAAATCTGTTGGGCTATGCTGCAATCAACACGTCTGAAACTCTCTTCACTAGTTCACGCCTCCGAACATAGATGGCGCTACTTACACTGAACAAACCACAGCCACCAAGTTAAGCTTGATGTAGTACTAAAGTATTTACTCTAAATCTATTTAAGAGCTTTAGATTAAGTAACGACTGAACAACTTGTTATTTGTAAAACTTTCTAGAATTGCTGACTAAAGTTCAGCTGAGTTTTGTAGAAAAAGTGGATTAAATTGTTTTTAATTAAAGTAAAATGTTTAGATAGATGGGAGATTATTACGTTAGGGTTTTATCACACGATAATTTATCGTATTTCTTTATTTAACACTGGCTGAAAGAACTAGGTACTTCTTGCATGGGGATAAATAATAGTCTTAACATTATTCTGGTGAAGTGAAGATGAAGCTAAAGGTACTCCAAGTTTCATCCATTTAGAAGTTTCATTTTCAGTTATTATCTGAAATTTTCTTTTTTAAACAAATGGGTATAGCAGTTCTTCCAAGATGCGATATTGTCCGTTTTGTATGCGTCATTTTTGTTTGTGAGCAATCCTTTTTCTTTCTTCATATTAGATCAATCACTGTATCAAATCAAATGCTGTATAAACAATATTTATTTTACAGAAGTAATTAAAAGAAAAGTTAACAGACTTCTAATCAAAATTATTGCATCATTCACAACTTTAGCATTTGGGGATCTGACCTGTTTGAAACTTTTCAGAAATTCTTAACTTTTGGAAAATGAGTTATTCTAATTTTAATAATTAGAATTCGAAATGAATATACTAGTATTTCTTTCGTGTGGCGCAAAACGTTAAATAAATCATATGGAAACTATTTATAACAAACATTGATGACAGCGTCCTAGCCGATTTCGGCTACGGCGGCTGTTATAAGGAGATCAGCCAGCTACGCAGGACGTATTGTAGTGCATAAGCATTTGCGCAGACACAGGTGCACTCCATATTCCCTCACTCTCATAACCCTATGGGACGGCAATCCGACAAGACCGAAGAGAGATTAGGGGCAGGACCGACATTAACGTGCTCTCCGATGCACGGGTGTATCAATCACCAACTTCCAACTCCGGGCTGCTTTATGAAAGTTTCTAAAACCCACAAAGCGATTGCGGCCCGTACCGGGAATCGAACCCGAGACCTCGTGCACAGCAGTCGCCTATGCGACAACTAGACCAACGAGGCAGATAAAACAAAAATTACACCTGCATAGAAACAAGATAAATTATGTGTAGTTTAAGCGGAAAAAACAACGAACATTGTTTTTATTTCTTTTAAAATCTTATTACATACAGTGGTTTCATTTCACACCCCTATTTTTTCGTCAGCAAAAAAACAACTTAGCAAATCATTCAGGTCGTCGAACCAGGGAAGTTTTCCAGTATTTATTCAGACCCTTCGCCCTTCTAAAGGGTTATCCAACGTACTTTTGTACGTTAATGAGTTGCAAAAGTTTTCTAAGTTCTACGTGGCTTGTTTACGGCAATCGTTAAGGGTTGTGATAAGATTAGGGAAGAAACTTTTGGGAACTGCAATTAAGATTGGAAAGGAACTAGCTCGTAGATGTTCTGAGGTCTTTTTTTGGAGGGGTTAGTGAAGTCTGGTATGGTATCTTTGATAGTTGAATTTTTGTAGTACATCCCGAGGGATTTGCTTTTTGCACTTGGATAAAATTATGTCATTTTCGAGGGTACCCAATTACCTATACTTTAGAGGAATATGATCATAATCTCAATTGGTGTAGCTGTTCTAGCGTGAAAGCGTGATAAACAGACTTTCACATGCATAATTCATTAAACTTTTTTTGTAACAAGTATTTCAAAATGTAACTTTACATTTACATTTTAAAATGATTTTTTGAAAATTTCTTACATTTTGATATATTTGTAACAAAAAAACATTTAAAAATACGTATATTTTTTTCATTTACTTTTATTCCAATCATCTGCCTAGCCTTTTCCCAACTATGTTGGGGTCGGCTTCCAGTCTAACCGGATGCAGCTGAGAACCAGTTTTACATGGAGCGACTGGCCTGTCTGACTCGGCAAACCCAGTTACGCGGGCACCTGGACGCTGGTAAGATGGGTTTGTCAGACTTTTGTGCGTTCCATGACTACCCGGTAACGATGCCAAAGATGTCAAAGATGAAGCCGGACCCACAGTTTTCATCGTAGCTTCCGAAACACGGAAGAATCGTTTATGAACAATGGTCCAATACCACGGACCGACCCGCGCCAAGCGTTGCTTACCTTATGATCGATCGATCCGCGCGGCTTTGACTTAGCCACGAGCTCTTCAGATTTACTTTTATTCCAATATTCAGTAATATTTTTCTTAATATAACCAGAGCGTTTTAAACTAGTACGCCACAAGCCCCGCCCTCTCGGTGGCATGATCGAAGCCGGCCCAGTTCTCAGTTACGTAACACGTAACTTGTTTAGTCTAAGACACCGAGCCTTGACCCCGCGATATCAGTTGCAGGCTATCTGCATACAAGCGCCAGGAAATAAGGTACTTCGTACTTGATTGATGCAGTTGATTTATAGAGATTTATTTATATTTTATAGGATGACGGGTGTTTGTAGGTGAACTAAAGATGTTTTTGTCGATTCTGAAATGAAGATGAGTATAGTATTCAGACAGATTTTTTCCCTTGGATGGCTGTTGTTGAAGGAGATTAGGCAGTTCAAATGTCCTTGTATAGTGCGTCATCTGTCAGGCACTCAAATGGGATAAAAATATCGCTATTATAGAGAAAAACCAACAAGAAACTATGAAAGAGAATACGCAAATCACCATACAAAATACTATGTTGCTTATTTTACCGTCGATGCTGAATCTTCCTTTCTGATTCTAGAAATACAGAGACTATTACATAAAAATAAAATGTGATCTGTTCTTTTTTCAGGACTGAAGGAGAAGAAGCACTGACCCGATTAGATTTTATTTTTTCAAAGCCTATTTATCGTGGAAGGTTATCAACTACTTTTTATCTGGGTACGTGAAGTAATTTGAGCCGGATGCGGGTGTAACCGCTGGCAGAAGCTAGTTAATAAATATGCCCGTGCATCAAATATGACGCATAGCCAGGTCCATTCAGGTGCTCACTAACACCCAAATAGACCTGAATATGGAGTGTGTTTCCAAATTGAATTCAGTGTGATTCTGATCATCATTTAGCTGACCTTTTGGAGACCTACGTCGTGTTTGTTTTGTTTCCGAACCTCCGTTTATAATGTAAATAGTTGTATGCTTTTGCAGCTTGCCGCTTCTGTTAACATTATAAAAATATCTTAGATATAATGACTTTATTGTGCCTTATGATTGGTCTTGGCTGGCCTATGTCATAATGAGTTGCTCCGAGTTTTGGGAGGCATGTTAAATTAGTAGGTCACACCTGTCATTTGAAAATATTTGCTAGTCAGTCAGCAGTACGGGTTTTCGGAAGCCCGAAACTCTGCTAACTAATCTAACCAAGGAGTATTGGTTTGCCCGGGTAAATGCAGGCTGAGGAGGCTAGATTAGACTGGAAGCTGATCCTTAAATAGTTAGGAAAAAGCTAGGCAGATGATGATAGTTCAGTGGTTCCAGTTCCTCACTCACTATTTCTTAAGTACATACATAAGTAGAACATTTCAAAGAATGGTTCCAATCTTACACTTACACAATTTTTTGAAAATTTTACTTTACTTTACCAATAAAAAATAAATATAACCATTATTTAATTGTTAGATTAGCTACAGCTGTCCTATGTGTATATCGAGTTTATAGAATTAATTTATTCTTAAAAATTCTTAAAAACAATGTTGTATTGTTTACAAGGTGTTAACATACCTAGCGTGATAAAATTGTTTAAATTAAATAAATCACACCATACACACCTACATATCAATGTGTAATTAAAATAATATCGATTTTTGTTTTATAAACATTGCTATCTCTTAAAATTAAACAGTCGTAAAGGAGATTAGAAAGTCATGAGATAATTGAGATGGTAAAATAAAAAACTGGAATTCCCCAATTTTTTAAAGGTAACCTTAAAAACAATCTGATCTTTCATAATCCATTTTTTTAGAGTTCCATACTCAAAAGGTAAAACGGGTCCCCATACAATAAACGTGTGAAACCGCAAATTATAATTTTGTTATTCATACATTTGTATTAAAAACAAAGTTATTTGTTGCTGTCCGAAAAATTATTGTATTTGGCTAGTTGTAGGTACCTAATAGATACGTACATTTTTCTAAGTAAGTCTAAATCGCACTTGGCCGGTTCTTTTCTGCACTTTGATTTTGTTAAAACGATTAATAATAAATATCTACAATCACAAGATTTCGAATTTCTTTTGATTGATAACAAAATAAGTTTTTTTTTTAAATAGGCAATAATATACTGTAAATACTATGTATTAATCTCTGGCCACGTCAATTTATAAATGAATAAAAAAATATGCAAAACATACCTACGTATACATAGGCGTACGTGCATACACACATGCACACATTAAATGCGTGAACTTTATTTATCTGCCAAGTAGTGCAACACCCACTATTTGGTATTTTAATAATAAGCACCCTTTACACCCTTTATTCTGCTTGATATATTTTATATTAACTTTTAAAAATGGGACAACCTTACCGATTTGATAGTAACGCTTTTAAGGGGCTGTATCTGTTGCATGGAATTTTGTATGGATATGGGTTTCTTATAGGGAATGCAATCCCGGCCCTTTTTTCCAATCCCGGGATTACGGGACTGAATAAAGACAAGCCCGGGATCCCGGGATAGTTCCGGGATTGACAATTTCGAACGCACATGACTCGCGCATGAAGTGTTCCGTACTACCTACAACTAGCCAAAATACAATCATTTTTGGCAGCAAAAATTGCGTTGTTTTTAATACAAATAAATGAATAACAAAGTTATAATTTACGATTGCCTCGTTGGTCTAGTTGTCGCATAGCCGACTGCTGATCACGAGGTCTCGGGTTCGATTCCCGGGACGGGCCGAAATTTTAGAAACTTTCACAAAGCAGCCCGGAGTTGGAAGTTGGTGATTGATACACCCGTGCATCGGAGAGCACGTTAATGTCGGTCCTGCGCCTGATCTCTCTCCGGTCGTGTCGGATTGCCGTCCCATCGGGTTATGAGAGTGAGGGAATAGGGAGTGCACCTGTGTCTGCGCAAATGCTTGTGCACTATAATATGTCCTGCGCAGCTGGCTGATCTCCTTATATGAGAACAGCCGCCGTGGCCGATAATCGGCTAGGACGCCATCAATTTACGATTTCACACGTTTATTGTATGAGGAGCCCACCTTATTTTTTTTTTAATTTTTAGTATCTGTTGTTATAGCGGCAACGGAAATACATCATTTATGAAAATTTCAGCTTTCTAGCTATCACGGTTAATGTGATACAGCCTGAAGTCAGACAGACAGAAACTGTACATGAAATTTTAATATATTTCCAAAATAATTATCAGGGGATGATTAGGGATCGATACTGATGCCAAAAATGCAATCAGTAAAAGTTTTGTCTGTCCGTCTGTTTGTATAACCGTTATAGAAACAAAAACTACTCTACGGATTTTAACGAAACTTGGCACAATTATTATTTATACTTCTGAGATGGTATACTTTTCATCACGCTACAATCAAGTTGCTCCCCGGGCTATTAGAATTTGACATCAAACTCTTTGAGATCTTTGATTATGACAACGAAGTCGCTGGCAGAAGCTAGTTAAACATAAAAATCTTCATAAGAAAACAATTAGGAACTTTGAGTTACTATAAATCACACTTTTTCAGTCAATTTTGAGTACTACTTGTTACGGAAATAGGATTTTCTTCAATCCCGAAAATCCCGGTATTGGACATAACTAATCCCGAAATTTTCGGGACTGGAATAAGGCCGGGATCCCGGGATCCCGGTTTTCGGGATCCCGGGATTGCATTCTCTAGTTTCTTACCATTTTATTCAATGAGTGCGCGTTTTCCTTTTTCATAATATTGGGAACCTGCGGGATATATTTTAAAATTACGAATAATATACCTCTATAGGTAATAAGCAAATAGGTAGTTCTATAGGTTGAAATCTTGATCTTAAATTGGAAAATAATAATTCTTGTACTCTGTCGTGTTTACATGGTGATCTAATGCAATTATAATTATCAACTAGACTCTGTCACTGATAATATTTTCACTTCATCAATAAATGGTAGTTCAATGTAAATATTATTATTAAATTAAATGGTTTTAATATGAATGGGATAATAAATTATGCTATGTTTTTCCTTCAATAATTTTTTTTCGTAGTAAGTAGATATGTCAAGGTAAGTAGGCACATGATGTGACTTTTTAAAAGTTTTACGTTAACGTACTTTCTAACTGCGGAAATCAATATTCTGTCTATCTCTGGATTTGCTTACTAGTGATAGGATTTTGACATTAGCCCCATAGCAAATCCAGAGTTAGATAGGTTATTGGGAACGGCCGCAAGACTATCTTGGTAATCAATGACTGACGGTAAAGGAAAACCTCTTTGAAGAGACCAGGTCTGAAGTCTTCAGTCCGCCTTGAGCAAGTGAGGTGATTAACGCTCATCCCTTCTCTATGTGAGAAGAGGCCAGAGTGTGTCAGTAAATGATGTTGATGATGTATTTTTGACCAATTAATTTCACAAGGGTCCAAGTTTCCGAGGTTGCGGGATTGTTCGAAAGAGTGACCGCGGCCCTGGCACACAAAGGGCTCCAGAAGGAACATGGTGGGCTTTATTCACTCACAACGAAAGGGTTCTAAGCTTATTAACCATTATAGGTCATCCAAATGGCTATATTGCTAGTGGAACAGACAGTAAAGTTTATTCTTAACTTATTCAAACAACGGTTCCAGGAAAAAGTATAGGATTTCAACAATATTGTATGTGAGCGTTTTGCAATTGAAATTTGATATCTAAAGATGTTACAGTTCCCATCAGTCACTTAGATAAACCATACTTTGGGAGGAATATATTGAGCAAAATACATTTCTGCACTGAAACGGGCAAAGAGAATATATTTTTTTAACATTATTAGGGAAGGATATACCAAAATTATAAAATAATATGATTTTTTATTTAATTTCTGAACAAAGTTTTTAGTGGTTGTTAGTTAAAAATATTTTACATGCAAAGGTAAACTCAGTTTGTCGCGCTTTTACGCTAAAATTACTGAACCGATACACGAAATAATCTTTAGCCATGTGCTGGGAGAAGTTCCTTTAGGTTACGGATAAAACCACGGTGAACAGCTAATAATAGCATACTAAAAAAAAACATTATTTTAAACCCACACGCATTTAGCAATTTCGCATTTACCTCACCAAACAAACCTGTAAATACCCCTAACTTTATATAAAAACAAAACACAAACAAAAGTACACACCCTTATCTACACACCCATTGTTAGAAAAACTTAAAAATATCCCGGTTTATCTGTAGGGTTAGATAAAAAAGTTTTTGTCCCGAAGATAATGAGATGGTTCGTTTGTCTGTCACCTTAGATAAGTGCTCACAGGATCCACAAACTGCGAAGTTTTTATATCGAAAAGGGATAATCATTTGAGGGTGTTTAGTGAAAATTTTGGTAAGTATTTAGGTATGTGTTATATATTGTTTTACTGCCTCGTTGGTCTAGTGGTCGCATAGCCGACGGCTGTGCACGAGGTCTCGGGTTCGATTCCCGGGACGGGCCGAAATCGCTTTGTGGGTTTTAGAAACTTTCACAAAGCAGCCCGGAGTTGGAAGTTGGTGATTGATTCACCCGTGCATCGGAGAGCACGTCAATGTCGGTCCTGCGCCTGATCTCTCTCCGGTCGTGTCGGATTGCCGTCCCATCGGGTTATGAGAGTGAGGGAATAGGGAGTGCACCTGTGTCTGCGCAAATGCTTATGCACTATAATATATCCTGCGCAGCTGGCTGATCTCCTTATATGAGAACAGCCGCCGTGGCCGAAAATCGGCTAGGACGCTATTATATTGTTTTTCTCACATAGGAAGTATCTACATGATAAACAACTTAACCTTGTTTCCTAGAATAGATCACAAGCTTATTTGAAGTTTTACCTTAACTGTATCATATCAATTACAATTTATATGTATAGATGGTGGATGGATGATAGAATGTTCGTTTTTTTCCACGCAAAAATACTGGATGGATTTTGATGAAACTTGGCAGTAACATACCTTATGTTCCAGAATAACATACGAGCTCCATGCTCGGGTAGGATTTAATTTTGAACCTAGTTGGAACTGCAAGGAAGGGCTAGTAAAGAAATATGTTATTGATATGACAGAATAGTATGAGATTTACTCCATATAAATCAGTAAGGGATGACAAATCGCAAGAATTTATTTGATAAAACATTCAAGAGTATTTGATAAGTGTATTATTATTTATAAAAAATCACGTCTTCGATAGCAGGGGTTTATCTGTAGTGTTTATGGGCGTTTAGCAGAGATAGATAACGCGAGGTTACATTACTGCTCGGGGGTATCGGCGCAGGGGCGCGTAAACTGTGGTTGAGATTTATATAATGTTTGAAATGTAAAAAAAAATGGGGTGAGGAATGAATTACAAGCGACTTAATTTAGTTGTTAGCAACAACTACACAAGTCATTATGCAGTTTCTAAGTTTTAAGCATTCCAAAGGATTTTGTGAATTTCTATGAATTTTCGTAATCTGAAGGTACTTTTATATAAAGATAAACAATGTATTTGTCTGAACACAAAAATCTCAAATTATACTTTTTGTCCATAAGCACAAAGAAGTTCATACGGGACAAAACTTTTGCCAAATTGGTATACTAGAGTGGCAAATTGACTAATGGTTTTAGGATCAGAATTTACATATTTATTGAACTTTTATTTGTAAACAAACACAAGATACTTGATACTCAAGAAAGTGAAAAAGTAGAGCAAAGTTTGTTCTGACGAGATATGAAATCTGAACCTATTCTTACTTGTATGGGAAAAACATGTTTATGTTTTCCTTTATAATTATGTATTTATACCGCTTCGGTTTCATATTAGGATTTTACCTAAATATTAGGTTCTGCCAGCGAATTCACCTGCGTCTGGTAGGAACTTCTTTGAGCACCTGGACAAAAAGTAGTTCATAGCCTTTCTGTATATAACCCTGCGGGGCTCTCTAGGGCCAGAGCCCGTCGGGGCTGCGGGTTGTTCGAAAGAGTTACCGCGGCCCTGGCACACAAAGGGCTCTCGAAGGAACACGGTGGGTTTTAGTCAGTAAAAGTCTGACACTCCCTCCCGCTGTCACCCACGGCGGGAGGGGTCATACTGATGATTTCCCATCGATATATATAAAAAAAAGCCTTTCTGTATATATGGGCTATCTAACATTGACAGATTTAAGATATTTGACCAGTTGTTTCTAGGATTGGCGTGTTCAAATTCTGTTATCTATGAAAACTAAAAAAAGTTAATACGCAAACTTTAAATTAACTAATTCAAGTTGTCAGAATATGACGAAAACTTGATAATTTAAAAAAAACTTTTAAACTGGTTTTAAAAAACTTAAAATTATTCATACAAAATTTAAACTACCAAGGCGTAAAAAACATTATATTAAAATTGTTTATACAAGTGATTCTCCATTAACCGCCAAATATGTTCCCACCTTTCACCGGTAATTAATAAATTAATTAAAGGTGCCGTTCTAATTTCTATTGAAGCGAACTTTCCGAAGCCAAAGGAAAATTTGGTAAAATTTTCAAAAGTCAAGACCGAGACGTCCAAACAATATTCGGAACTTGATTTCCGAAGTTTGTTTTCTTGTATTTTTAGGGTTCCGTACCCAAAGGGTTTAACCCTGATACTAAGACTTTGCTCTTCGTCCGTCTCTCCGTCCATCTCCCTGTCACTGCTGTATCTCATGAATCGTTATAGTAAGACAGTTGAAATTTTCACAGATGATGTATTTATTTCTGTAACCGCTTTAACAAAAAATACTAAAAACGAGAATAAAATAAATATTATTTAGGGCTCTCCTACACTACAGTATAGTAATAGGACGGAACTATTCGTTCGCAGGTCTGACTCATACTTTGCCGATTTTTAATTGGTTCGCCATTGATTTGTTTTGGTATTATTTTAACTGCTGAGGTGTAAATTGTAGAAAGTTTGAAAAATTGGTTTCACGGTTGACTTAAGTTTTGTCTGCTTATTAACTTTTGTCGAAGACATTTTAAAGTTTCTGAGGTACTTAAGCACTTGGCAATTAAAGAAAATTAGCAAGGAGAATTTTAACTTTTATAATTAGTAGATATTCTCTGTCACTTGACCTTGACACTTGAAAGTTGTGTACGCTTAATTTTATGTGTAGTATCTATACTAATATTATAAAGCCGAAGAGTTTGTTTGTTTGTTTGAACGCGCTAATCTCAGGAACTACTGGTCCGATTTGAAAAACTGTTTCAGTGTTAGATAGCCCATTTATCGAGGAAGGCTTTATGCTACTTTTTATCCGTGTGCGCCGAGTAGTTCCCACGGGACGCGGGTGAAACCGCTGGCGGAAGCTAGTTATGTATATAGTAGGTAGGCACGTTCGGCCTGTAATATTTTTATTGTTTACTCACATCACAGCTAGGCTTAGGTTTTGTACTAATTCTTCTGAAAATGATTACATATTATAAAATAAACTCCTCTGCCGCCACTACGTCTGTTTGTACCCCAAAACTACTGTACAGATTTTATACAATTTGCTAGTTTTAACACATTTTTTTTTTTATTTCATCTGCAATCAGTCCCGGGACTGTAAGCAAATTGGTTGGGTGGTCTAAAACAATGCGAGGGGTCTCCCAGTTGAGAGGCACTCCTTTCCTTTTACCATCGGACATCTAGTCTCTGGATGTCTTAACGTTTGAGGCGTTTGTTGTAGCTGATATTCCTCAAGTCGACAGCTAGGTCATTCGGGTGGTTATCGAGCCGGTTTCTGTAGGTAACAGAAGTCTGCTATATTTCTTCCTTTACTGTTTTGATATCCAGAGCTTCATGGATTTCTGAGTTAGTAATGAACCATGGAGCATTTGATAAGGTACGCAGTATGCCATCTTGCAATCTTTTAACACAATTTAAAAGTACTTTTGTAAATCAGTAACGGTTTATCTACACTATATTTTTAACATTAATTCTTAAAACTGGAGAGATATGAAACGTGCCTGCGACCCCTGATTGTACATCCCTGTTATATTATTTTTGACGTATCCAACGTCCGTTCTTATCAAGATTATGTTATTGAGCGTTCAGTCGTCGATGCAACTATACTGACAGACATTTTTATTAGTGAGTTTTTTTATTAAAACTCTTTAGTGCATTTGGCGGCGAGTGTACTTGATTGGGGACAAAGTAGGTGTTTTTTTTTATTTTTGTGTTAGCATGGCCTTGACTTGTGTTAGATTATTTTTGTTTTTTTGTACGTGTGTTGGTATTTGTAGTTTAAATATTGTGTTGTAGATTTAATTTATTTGTGGGTATCTTTTTACGGTTTATCATTTTTTTGTGTCTGACATTGTACGCCTCAATATTTTTTGAGTTCATTTCAATTTTATGAAACTACAGAATTATGCAAAATCTATTTGAATTTTTACCAGTTATAAAATTTGCTCCGGTTACATAATCAGATTCTTTTGCAACATAATGACAATTTGCAATGACAACTTTCCCAGCTCTATTTGAACTTTATTTCTATATAGCTCTATTTGAGTTTAATACAGCATAGAAGTTGTCTTCTTCCATACTTCTCTGTCTGTATCATCTGACTCTATCTTCTCACAAGTTATTTCCAGTCACATCATCATCAATCCATACAAAAGTTTTTTGATCGTCCTCTTGGCCTCTTCCATATTCACGTTCACTGTCTCCTATAAAAACTCGAAATAAGTTCTATCTTTTACCGTGAAATCGTGTCAAAAAAGCCAAATTTTCATCTATAACTAGCTTCCACCAGCGGTTTCACCCACGTTACTAGAACTTCTCCTTGCACCCAAATACAATGTAGCCTATAGACTTAATCAATAAATTGCTATGTAACTCTGAAAGTATTACTCAAATCGGTCCAGTACTTCCTAAATATAAGCGTGTTCAAACAGACAAACTTCAGCTATAAAAATCCAGAATCATCTGTAGTTACTAATGGCCGTTCCCAATATTCTGTCCATCCCTGGATTTGCTTACTAGAGATAGAATTTTGACATAAGCCCCATACAAGTAATGTCAAATTGCTATCTCTAGTAAGCAAATCCAGAAATAGACAGAATATTGAATTCCGCAGTAAGTAGGTACGTGACTATCAAGTATAGTTTTTCAGTATATAATATCAGTGGACTTTAACATGAGAGTGCATCAATTAACTTGTTTTGCTACGGAAGTAAGGGTGACCTAACCATAATTATGTTATCGATACGTTAGAGATATCGATACCTATGTGTCGATATATGTCAGTTGAACTTTCAAGGAGATAGCAGTGATTATGTATTGTTGTTTACTTCTGTAACATTTGAATGGAGAAGTTTATTTTAAGAAAGGGTAGCTGGAAATATCGAATACTAGCTTCTGCCAGTGGTTTCACCCACGTCCTATGGGAACTACTCGACGGACGCTACATTTTATCCGGACTACCGGATAAAATGTAGTATATAAAATGTGATTTTTCAAATCGGACCAGTAGTTCCTGAGATTAGCGCGTTCAAACAGCTTTATAATGCGGTTTCACTTGCTTCCCCGGATAGCTTTTCTTCATACTTGTATAAAATATAGCGTATGTCACTTGGTAATGGTATAGCTTCTCAACAGTGAAAGAGTTTTTCAAATTGGATGAGTAGTTTTGGAGCTTTCAGGGTACAAAATTTAATAACCGAACAAAAAAAAAATCCTCTTCATTGTATGACTTTAGATACTTATTTAAGCGAGATTTCACAAGTGTGAGGCATTGTGTGGCACTGTAATGCACGAAAATTAGCCTGATCTACTTACAGTAACTATTTACCGTGTGCGTATATTTCTAGAATGTCCGCCTATTACACCGGTAAAATTGACACTTTTGTGCGCGAACGCGGATACGAAGCTACAAATATTTTTTCGCGCACATTTTGATGGCGAATATTGTTGATGGAATATCACCATTATATACTATGTTATTGATCACCAGGCACCACTAATGTCCCAATCATTAGTAAATAACTTAAGAATACAGCATATTATTTGTTTTATCTTCCATCCTTGAACTATGTGCAGAGAACGAATAGATATTTCGGCGTCAAACCACGCCCGTGTAATAGATACATGCGTATATAAAACATAAACATTATTAATACGCATGTTTTATATATTTTTTACTCTTTTAATATTTAATCAAAGTCCTCGACAGTTCAATGTCATTATTATCATTTCGCAATTTTGTAACTGATATGCAAAATTAAATGCATATTACTCGCAATTTTAAATGCTTGCACTCTCATTTATTAAACTTGTAGACATTTTTGTGCAACGGCTTTAGTAAGTACGTGGTCACAGCCTTAGAATGCCCACTGTTGGACAAAGGCCTTCCCCAAGCTTGGGGGTTTGCCCATACTGAGTAACTGTCAACTGCACCAAGAAATAAAAGAAGAAAAACCATTTCGATACCAGAAGTATCAATTAATGTAAGGGACAAAACACGATTTTTCAGGAGAGCCAAA
>NWSH02000081.1:7724976-7737202 GCA_002382865.2 Heliothis virescens | reverse complement strand
AAAAAGACGTCCGCACGGAATCGGTTAATGTAAGTAGTACTCGGTATTTGAGCAACGATCTTTCAAACAAATTAATAAACTAAATACAAATTAAATTTCTATTTGTTATGGAATAGATATATTAGGTGCATGGAACTTAAAGTAAAGATAGTCTTGTTAGATAATAATGTGAGAGAATAATCTATACTAATATTATAAAGCTGAAGAGTTTGTTTGTTTGAACGCCCTAATCTCAGGAACTACTGGTCCGATTTGAAAAATTCTTTCAGTGTTAGATAGCCCATTTATCGAGGAAGGCTATAGGCTACTTTTTATCTGGGTGCGCGGAGTAGTTCCCACGGGAAAGCGGCTGAATTCTTGATAAATCTCTAATCATTAATTGAAGTAAGGGACGTGTTAGATAAATCGACTGATTTGAGGTTTAAGGTAAGGGTGTAAATTATTTAATACTGTCACTTACTGTATTATACAGAGAAAAGAAAATGAAATCGTCTGTTACATCAGTTTTTTTGTCATAAATCGTTTTACGCAGGCCAAATTTTTTTAATGTAAGGGATTTTTTTTTAAAGATAGAATTTTTTCAATAATACCAATCGATAGAGCAGAAAATTCTGAATCCAATGATATATATAACTCATTTTCGCCAAAATGTCCCTTACGTTAATTGATACTTCTGGTATCGATTTATTTCACCCAAAGAGACGCAAAAGACAACAAACATATAATACATACTGATCACGGTAAAAGCACATTTTAATTAAGATTAAGACCTTTATGTAACCTTTGTATCACAAATCAACAGTTTGAGTTTGACTGAGGACAAAATATAATATGGACAAACAATGTAAAAACACTGCAGTTGCCTTCCTAATGTGTGAAAAGGGTCAGCGCTCAGCTTAAATGCTGTGACTCGTGCTCGTAGGCTCGAGTCAACAGTGCTGGTCGATTAGGCCATACCCCCTCTACTTTACACTAAGTACATGCAAAATGTCGACCTTACTATCGATTGACTGTTTAGCTAAAGAGGTTAATACATGTCATTGGGCCGGTGCGTTTTCCAAACCAAAATGTGAAAAATTTAAGTTTTTCGGGAGGAAGAAAAACTTCCTAAAAATTAGATTTCATTCATCAAATGCGCCAAAAAAAATACGACGCATCGACTATTAGTTGATAGTGCCTACATGAAAAACAATTGCAGGAACTTAACTAGGCAGTAACTAATCAATAATACTTCGTGACTTTGCTAGGAGAAAAACATAAAAATAAATAGAAATCTTAAAATCTGTTCCAATGCGCTGTAATCTTGTAAAGTACAGGAAACGTTAGCTTTGTGAAGCATAGACTTAAGATAGTATAGACTTGACCATCTTTGGACTTTCCCAAATTAATTTAGCTAGACAATATTAAATTATTATAAGTTAAATTTTCCTCAAAATAAATTATTTTTAAGCGCCACATAGAAATAAATTACCTACAATATTAACTTGGTTTTTCCTTATCTTCAAGGAAGGCATTAAAAAAACACATCTTACTTATGAAGTCTATCAACGTGGTTCAATTGTTTTGCTACACGTAAGATAAATGGGGTTTAAAAATATAATAATTGTTGACACTTCACTCGTGGGCTATCGTTTGCAGACACGAATGATTGTACAAAGTAATTAAATTGCATAAGTAAATCAGTTATTTATTTGCACTCTGAATACCTACCTATCTTTTTTTTGTTGATGGGAGATCATCAGATGACCCCTCCCACTGTGGGTGACAGCGTGAGGGAGTGTCAGACTTTTACCTACTAAAACCCATCGTATTCCTTCTTGAGCCCTTTGTGTACCTGGTCCGCGATACCTACCTACGTTTAAATAAAAACGTAAAAAAAAACTTATTGAGAGGAAAAAACAGGATGAGCTTAGCGAAATTTTCTTCTAAGTAACGCAGTAAAAAAATTGAGCATTCTCGAGGTTTTTCCTCTGAAACGATGATATGTAGGTGAATCATTTTATTTCATCTGTTTATTGTGAGTCACCAACGGAATCTTTTTCTCAGTAAAAGTATGACTAATTTAACAAACTGAGTGGGATCTGGGTATAATTTTAGTGAACTCTGACTTGTATTAATTGCATATTAACATAATCATTAATGCCCGTTTACACATTGCGATTTCATTGCCCGTTGCTTGCCATTTTATTGCAGCAAGATGCTACCTGCACTGTGTAAACGTAATCGTGCAATAGGTAAATGGTTGCCTGTCAAATATTCCTGCAATAAAATGGCAAGCAACGGGCAATGAAATTGCAATGTGTAAACGGGCTTTTTTTTATACATTCAAAGGTGTTAGTTTATCGTAACAGAGGTTTTAATTTGTTTTTAAGATTAATTAAAATTTTATTTAAACGTGCAATTTAATTTTAATTATTACAATAAAGGTATGGGTCTTATTCAAGAGAGTTGGTTTACTCCTTTACATATTTATTGTGTGTAAAACAATAAAATTTTGGGTTATTTTACAACCTGAAAAAAATATACATTGCCTAATGCCCTCTCTAAAATTTAAATAGTCTACTCAAATTGCAGCGAGCTCCAAGCTACGTTCAGTAGTTCTAGCTAGGTCCAATTTGAGGCGTCTTGTGTGGTCGTGAAATAGTTTACACGACAAATGATTCTCGCTAGAGGGCGTGTAGCACGATTTATTTGGATTTACATGGAAATAAAATTGAATGTATGGTTATACAAAAATGTTAAAAAGTACACATACTGTGTTATGGAATATTGTTTCTTGGTCAAAATAATGCAATTAAGTTTTTCATGACACTGATACGTTACAGTTTTAATTCAAAAACATAATTTAATTCAAATGGTTGACTGAGAACGATTTAAGAATTCGCTTTTTTTTTTAATAAATTAGTTTTTCGTCTAAAGATAAGATGTAATTTCTCATTTACTAGGAGGTTGAAGAAAAATCCTTTAAATTAAAGCATTTAGAACCCATCTATTTCCATAGTTTTCATAACGAACCTATATGAACCACATAATATTGAGCGGTACAAGCCTGGCCACTAACTGGGTCGTCTGTCCATTTAATAGAACTCTATTTCCACAGTCTTTGACCACGTGAGTGCCACTTAAGAACTTTTTTAGATACCACATCTATACTAATATTATAAAGCTGAAGAGTTTGTTTGTTTGTTTGTTTGTTTGAACGCGCTAATCTCAGGAACTACTGGTCCGATTTGAAAAATTCTTTCAGTGTTAGATAGCCCATTTATCGAGGAAGGCTTTAGGCTATATAACATCACGCTGCAACTATTAGGAGCGAAGAAATAATGGAAAATGTGGAAAAAACGGGAAAGATTATTCATCCTTGAGGGCTTTCGTTGCGTGCGCTGCGAAAACGGTACAATATACCAAAAATATGTGTACGAAAGAATTATTCCTCTTGAAATGAGCTAAAAAAATGTCCGCGACAGTATATGTCTATCTTTTAAGATTAACTCTCTAGAACCGTTTTTATGGTAATCTTTGGTGGAAATGAATGCATTATTTGTTAAGAGTTGTATCAACGTAATAATATTAATCTTTATCCAAATAAATAATAAATATTGTTGTTGATTAAGAGTATTTAATCTATACTAATATTATACAGCTGAAGAGTTTGTTTGTTTGAACGCGCTAATCTCAGGAACTACTGGTCCGATTTGAAAAAATCTTTCAGTGTTGGATAGCTCATTTATCGAGGAAGACTATAGGCTTTTTCGTGCGTCGAGTAGGTTTCATATCTTCTTCTTCTTCTATATAAATAAAACTCAAAGTCCTGACTGATTCACCGATTCAACATCGCAGCCCAACCCGTGAACCTATAAAGCTGATTTTTTTCACAGAGGTTCATCTAAGACTCTGACGCGGTTGTACGAAAGGATTTTGTTGAAATTCGTGTCCTAAGGGGTTGAAATAGGGGTTGAAACTTTGTTAGGCGAATGAATATTAATTACGAATTTGACATGAAACTTGGGAAGTTACTCCTTGAAATAAATAAGTAAACACGTTTCCACGACTTTTGAAATTCGTGTCCTAAGGGGGTGAATAGGGGTTGAAGCTTGTCATGGGGATTGAATATTAATTACGAATTTCGACATGAAACTTCGTGAAGTTACTCCTTGAAATAAATAAGTAAACACGTGTTTCACCATTGTTTTGAAATTCCACCCCTAAGGTGGTAAATAGGGGTTTAGTAATTTGTAATGTGTGTGATTTTTGAAGAAAGTGACATGAAGTTTTGAAGATAGGTTTCTCTTAGGGTGTAGACATCGCATCGCATTTTACGAAAATATACTCCTAGGGGAGTACAACGGGGGTTGGTAGTTTGTATGAAAGTCCTATGTTTTTGGTGTGTTTACCTGATGCAGAACCGCAACAGACGAGCTAAACTATAAGAGATACAAGAATGGTGCCATTGTAAAAATTTATCCACGTGATGAAATTTTTCTGCTGAGATATTTAATTTGAAGATCTAGAACACCTTATGTGGAACTTCAAGAGCCCAGCTGTACTATAACACGTGTAGGAATGATGTCTTAGCAAAAGTTGTTTAGACTGGTGGGTTGACTTACAAAAATGAAAGTTCTGAATCGCCTCGCATATTCAGTCGCTACCGGGCTCTTAGAATACGACATCAGATGCTTCAGATCTTTGATTTTGACGACCCCGTTGTCGCTGGCATAAGCGACATGATCCGCGTACGAAGTCGCGGGCAGAAGCTAGTACATAATATATCTATTACTTATATTATATGTATAGCTATTGTTTCTTTTAATTTATATCTATACTAATATTATAAAGCTGAAGAGTTTGTTTGAACGCGCTAATCGCAGAAACTACTGGTCCGGGTGCGCCGAGTAATTCCCACGGGACGCGGGTGAAACCGCTGGCAGAAGCTAGTTCTAATATATAGTTTCGGGAATGACTGATGTTTGTTAGTCGATGTATCGGAGAAAGCTATAGGATACCTTTTATTCAGGTGCGCAGAATAGTTCCCTTGGACGGGGTGAAACCACAGGTGAAAGTTAATCATAAAAAAGGCATTTGTGAATGTGTTTTTCCCAGATCAAGACAAAAAAATACTACTTAAATAACAACCTAAAATATTATTGTTCCCTATAGTGGACGAGCAAAGCACTTCAACAGTAGACGCTGAGGCGGCTGCAGCACAGAATGAGGATCCTTCAGAAGACCAGAACAGGAATGGCAACCAGAAGATGTTACGGCGAATGGACACGGTGCCTGACATCAAACGAGACACGTCTGGCATCACCACGCAATATATTGCTACTGGCATAGGTGAGACTTACTATCCAGATATAACCCTCACATGCTGCAGACTAAACTGCCGATAGTCCATCCGATGGTTGGCGGCGCCTGTTGTTCCACGCGCTCCTCAGAGAGGGTCAGCAATCTCCTGCGAGGCCCACTAGGGCCAGAGCCTGTCGGGGCTGCGGGTTATTCGAAAGAGTTACCGCGGCCCTTGCGCACAAAGGGCTCCCGAAGGAACACGGTGGGTTATAGTCAGTAAAGGTCTGACACTCCCTCCCACTGTCACCCACAGCGGGAGGGGTCATAGTGATGATTTCCAATAATTAAAAAAAAAATGGTTGGCTAATACCTTGTTCTAATATTCTTTTTGGTTGGCTAATCATTGTCGTTGGTTTACAAGCTCGATCAAACTATCAGTTGATTAAAAGTTTGCAGTGTGTGCTCTAGTAGCCGAACGGCAAACTTTTGAAAAGTATATTTTTTTGTATTCTGTTTACAGTTAACCTCGGAGCGTTTGCAGCTGGTGTTTGTGTGGCTTGGTCATCATCAGCACTGCCTCTATTGACATCCGGACTTTTTGAGGTGAGTCCATTTAAAAAAAATCTAATTATGTAAGTGGAGTCACTCATCGCTTCTTTGCGTAAAGGTCATCGTCATCAACCTTTTTATAGTCCCACTGCAGGGCACAAGCCTCTTTTCATTCAGAGAAGGAAACGATAATCGACGATTTCAAATTTCAAAGTTCAGGATTCCTAAAGACGGGTTTTCTTCACCTTTGATAAAACATAAGTATCCAAGGTACAAGATACCTTAAAATATACCATACAATAATGGTGTCTTGCATCAATAGGAAGAAAATCAACATGCTCCATATATTCAAAAAGCTGTTTATTAAGGGTTGGCCACTTTACTGTTAGATTTATACGCAAGTGGTGTGAGAGGGGCACTGGGAATCATAAATAATGTTTTCATTAGCGACCAGTAATAAATTAAGCTGCGGTTAAGTGTTACCGCTGCGGTAAAGTGCAAACGGGAGTGTAGACGCTGCGTTTTCACCTGGTTTTTTGAACTAAAAATTAAATAAGTAGGTAAGATGGTTAGATAAAAAAATAATGGAAATTGGACGAGTTCAAAATATGAACAATTTTAATGTACCTAAAAAAAAACTTAAGATGATTTTATAACTATCTTTAGGTTTACACTATCTTAGTAAAAGTCGGCAAGTTGACAAAATACACCGAGTTTTTTCCACATAGAATTTATGGGCTTTGTAAGACGAAATTATTTGGACATAGAACGGTCTTTAATTTTTAAAGTACCCATAGAACTACTAAAATTACATGAGACGTCATATAAGAAGGTATAGATGAAGAAGTAAGAAATTGGGACAAGGGCTATAATGAAGAGAAATCCTAACTAAATTACATAACATCATCTTCCTGCCCTGTTCCCAATTTTATTCGGGGTCGGCGCAATATGTTTTCTGCTTCCATTTCTCCCTGTCACTCGTCATACTGACATTCACTCCCTTCTTACTCATGTCATCTTTCAGGCAATCCATCTATCTTTTCTTTGGTCTTCCTCTACCTCTCCATCCATCTACATTCATTCCCATTACACTCTTTGTTGCATGTGTTTCCTCCCCCCTCATTACATGCCCATACCATGTCAATCGCTTACCTCTTATCTTTTCTGTGATTGGTGCTACTTTAAGACTAAAATGAACTAAAATTACATATAAAAAGAAAACAAAAAACACCGCAGAATTGATTAGAAGCGTCACGTATACATTATACAAATGAGTAATAAGCTTGGTTAAGCAAATGTCTTAGACGTCAAATAAGACCGTATTTTGTAGGCAACGAAATGTTTCCTTCATTTTGATGACGGTAGCGTCTTCGTGCAATTATGCAGATTTCAGGAAACTTGTAATCAAAGAACAAAAGTTTATATTCTACTTGAATACGGAGGGTCTAAAACTGGCGCCTGATTTATCAACGTCAATGACTTTTCCTTGATTAGGGATTTTAAATTGGGTAGGTTAGTCATTTGTTTGCTTGAATGCTTGGATTCTATAGAAAAGTAGTTTTTTTTTTAATATTTGTGTTGGTTCTACACCTACTATCAAAAATGCAAATGATGAGTTGACAAATTATCTGTAACAAAAAAAAATAAACGAGATTAACAAATACAGTATTCTCTATAATGATATACTTAATTCAAATTCAAAACATAGGAACATTTAATTTTTAATTATTTTCACCAATAAAAAGCCTTTTGGGCACAATTTCCGCTGACAGCGATGTGGATGAGTTACACGTCTACTTACAGTTACATAATATTTTGTTGTCTGTTAGCATTTTTTTTTCAAACACAGACCTACTGTACATCAGACACAAAAAATTGCGCACACAAAAACGACCTGGAATATAAAAGCGTTTTTCGAGCTTGTGTTATTTACAATCAGCGAATCTTTTGTGCGACTACCAAATATTGGAACTACGCCCAAAACCGCCCGTCTACCCAACACAAAACTAGCCAGATTATTATTCGCACCAAAACTTGTAACTTTATGAATCTTAGCTTACAGCATAAACTGCCCGTCGGGTAAAATTAACATAGATTTTTCTCCGTTCAAATTTCACTAGTATAGCATTGTTTTTCTTTTGCGAAACGAGTTTATGAATTTTAAATTATGCTTGAAAGGTCGTTATTAACAGAATTTTACATAACGGTTTTGATTTTGTTTATGAGATATATTATTGAATTAATTAAAGCATATTTTTTATTTTCTTGAGAAATAACAAGTGGCGTTTGAGTTGCAATAAATGTAAGCTTGATTTCACAAAAAAAATATTAGGTGCAAGAAAAACATTTTTTTTATCAGATGTAAACGTAACTTCAAGGGCGTTTTCTAAGTTTCTCGTTATCTAACTCTCGCTAATTCTCACGTATTTGTTAAAGAAGCTAGTAAAGATAGAATATAAAATATAAGCCAAAACAAATACATTACAGGTCAGAAATTATATGGACACAATTTTTATCGTACTTAAATATTACAATCGAACATTTTTTTTTAATAAAACTGAGGCATTCCAACTTCTGTACCTATTTACTAACGAATAAAGGTGATTCGACTTTCATAAATCAGATTAATGTTACTTATACTTATAACTATTGATAAATAAAACCTTTTTCTAAAGATAATAATGACAAAGACGAGGTATCTATCAGATAACGTACAAAGGATTGATCAGGTACAATCTAAATTAATCACAATCTAGAGATCCAAATCTCTTTTCCAAAACCACCGCACACTGGACACTTTTAGTCGGCCGATAGTTTGATCGGGCTTATAAATCAGTATGGAGATGAATGGTAGTGCGTACATTACAACGATTAGGTATCGGACCGACTAATTTTGATTGGATTCACGATAACCTTTAAAAACCGGCCAAGTACGGGTTGAACTCGCGCACGAAGGGCTCCGTACCAATATCTATGAAAAATTTACGTATCTATACCGTACCTAAAACTAGCCAAAATACGTACATTTTTCGGGTTATTCCCTGAGTACCCCGATCCCCGAGGCCCCCGTCCCGGAGAACCCCGAAAACGATAAATATTATTACATTTCTTTTTTCTATTGTTTTCAACTTGTACGGTCAACATCAAAGTGCTTTAAATAATTATATGCGTTTGAAATACATAATATGACATCAGTTTATATGAAATTTTGTACAATGTTGAATCACATATAGTTTTATCTAATTACAATTCGAATAAAATGTATCAAAAATATAAACATTATCAAAAGATACTTAACAAATATAATTTGTTTACTAGTTATGACAACAATATTCATTTCAAATTCGAAGCGGGCGAAAAGGGTTGCAAATATTTACCTGAGTAGGCATCTAATTATGATAAACAATAGAGCTAGTGCGTTCTATTTTAAACTATTTGCTATGCTGCATTATAAAAAATATTCCTGAAAATGAAACTGTTGTTGCGTATTTTTATAATTATGTTAATGTTCCATTTCGAAAAGAAGAAGAGATACAGAAAATCTAAATACGTAGGTATTTTTAAAATGTTGTGATAAATAATAAAATCTGTGATTGTTCTGGGAGACTCATATTTTATTCTCTGATTATAATATTTAACTAAACCAAGCAAGACTTTATATTTTTTTCCTGTTCTTTAATTATAATTTTTGTTATAATTATAGTAAGTAATAAAAATGTATTTAAAGATTCACCTGCTGACGCTACTTTTAAGCTAAAATGACTTGTAATTGAGTTTACCAAGATAAAAATAAATCGGGGTGCTCCGGGACGGGGGCCTCGGGGATCGGGGTACTCAGGGAATAACCCCATTTTTCGGGCAGCAAAAAATAACTTTGTTTTTCATACAAATATATGAATAAAAAAGTAATAATTTGCGGTTTTACAGTTTATTGTATGGGGACCCCCCTTAATGTACATATTTTTTTTAATTTTTAGTATTTGTTGTTATAGCGGCAACGGAAATACATCATTTGTGAAGATACAGCTCGGAGACAGACAGGCAACGTAGTCTTAGTAATAGGGTCCCGTTTTACCCTTTGGGTACGGAACCCTAAAAATAAACTGCCAGCCAATTATCAGTAACTATCTGACGATAGATTAGTTTGAGTGTGCAGTGTGTCTCTAAAATGTAATCAAACTATAGATTTGATGAGTTAAATCCTGATGGTGAAGCATTTTTAAACCCTACTTTAATTAAGTGCTGACTTATCTAAAGACGATAATCTCTTTAATCCTTTTAATTTAGCTGACAAACTTTTTCATCGAGACTTATATTCTTTGAGGTAAAGTTTTGATTTGTAAGGCCGGGTTGCTCGATTTAACTTTAACTATAACCTAACCTTAACCGACCGTCAAATGGCCGCCCATTGGTCAATTTTTTGACGTGACAGCTGTGTAACCAATGGGCGGCCATTTGACGGCCGGTTAAGGTTAGGTTATAGTAAAAGTTAAATCGAACAACCCGGCCTTAGTAAGTGACGTTGTAGTGGGTTAATCTCTTGACGTGCTTAACCAATTTTGAGTGTTAAAAAAATCATTCGTTAAATTAAAGCAAATTTTTAACAACGTTAGATAATTTAATTAAATTTTACTCTAAAAATATGTACATTTTATCATGTGAATAGTGTTACATTCGAACAAAATAATGATTAAAGTTATACGAGTCCCGTGTTTCCAGTTTTGCTCAATTAAATTGCATACCATTATTCTCTCTGCCTAGCTTTTCCCCAAATTCGTTGGGTCAGCTTCCAGATGTAGCTTTTCTAGCCTTTTAGCGTTTACATGTAGCGACTGCCTTTCTGACCTTTTTAATCCTGGCTAATCTACATCAATTTGGTAAGACTGGTTGACAGGCCTTCTATATTCTGACGACCCATAATGTGTGCCAAAAAATTTAATGTCAAAAATATCTTTTATACCACGTTTGTCGTTAACCAGTAACACATCCGAAAGGCTGGAATCAATGCCGCCATTTTTCTACACTTATAGATAAAAGTTAGTTACACGCCCACAAAGTGGTACATTGATCGACCCCATTACCAGAGACATGTCTGCGAGAGATAACAGCAAGAAAATTTATTAATGAGGAGACTACATTATCACTGACTTGTAGTCAATTAAATTGTAAGGAAAGTTTCTGTTGTACGCTTTGGCGGCGTTTAAACGGGAGATAAGGTGTTAAGTGTGACACGCGGTGTGTTCAAAGAGGATTTGATAGACAAATTGTTTAATATGATGTTGAAATGATTTACATTTTGGTATTGGGGCAAGTTTCGATTCCGTAATAGTTTATTTTTCAATCGTTGAATAATAAACATTATTATGAGGAAATTAACCATCAGAGGCTGTAATACTATCTTTTGTAACTTAACATTTTATGAAATAGGTATAAAATATATTTACAATCACCTTATTCTATTACAAAAAAAAAAACTTATCCTAAGACCTATTAAAAAAGCGCATCAAAAAATTGATCCTCATCGCTGTCAACCGGTAGTGTACCCAATAGGCTGGCCGCATTGCCACGTTGAATGGCAATGCTTAGTCGCTGGGCGAAGTAAAGGCCAGCCTTTGGGTCACGAGAAGTGTCAACAAGGCGTTTGGAAATATCCTTAACAAGCAGAAGGGCGCTCGGACCCCACGGCCCGAGAGTTTCGACCCCAAACGGCTCAAATATATAATTGCCGATAAGGCTACTATATTTGCGCCGCTTGAGGTTCTCTGCTTGTGCAGCGGCAGAGCCAGCACAACACGCAGTCCTAGGAAGGTGGGATGGAGCAAGAGTATCGACGCAGGTCGCGTCCCACACTAAAGTCCTACCCAACTTCCACGGAAATAGCGACATACCGTCTGGTCTCTTGCCATCGTCGCGTGCCAAGCCATTTGGCTCAAGTACAGCTGGAACGCCGACGGCAACAAGAGCTCGACGGATGACGTCGTTGATGTTCGCGTGACGTGGTATGCGGCCCGCACTGCGGCTGCACGACAGGCCGTGGTGACCGAGGCTGCTGACAACTTCCCCACAGTGGCAGCGATGAGGAGAGCAGCATGGAGCACCCAGACGCAGAGAAACGGCGAGTCTGAAAGTGGTGTCATCAAACATGGTGCCTATGTTTGACGACGGAAGTGCGTGAAGCCATAAACCCGATTCCCATTCACCCACAGCCAGCAGGCGTGCTCGCTCCGCAGAAGTAATTGACGTATCAACTAAACTTTTCCGTATTACTCTGCTGAGCGGCTCATCCCACTGTCTCTGGGAGGATGGGTTGGCGGGTAACTCGGTGTTCGGGCATGTGGCTTTCCAGACATTTATGGCCTCAGCTAGGCATGGCACCTCAAAATTGATCAGT
>NWSH02000081.1:7713007-7723159 GCA_002382865.2 Heliothis virescens | reverse complement strand
AAAAATTGATCCTCATCGCTGTCAACCGGTAGTGTACCCAATAGGCTGGCCGCATTGCCACGTTGAATGGCAATGCTTAGTCGCTGGGCGAAGTAAAGGCCAGCCTTTGGGTCACGAGAAGTGTCAACAAGGCGTTTGGAAATATCCTTAACAAGCAGAAGGGCGCTCGGACCCCACGGCCCGAGAGTTTCGACCCCAAACGGCTCAAATATATAATTGCCGATAAGGCTACTATATTTGCGCCGCTTGAGGTTCTCTGCTTGTGCAGCGGCAGAGCCAGCACAACACGCAGTCCTAGGAAGGTGGGATGGAGCAAGAGTATCGACGCAGGTCGCGTCCCACACTAAAGTCCTACCCAACTTCCACGGAAATAGCGACATACCGTCTGGTCTCTTGCCATCGTCGCGTGCCAAGCCATTTGGCTCAAGTACAGCTGGAACGCCGACGGCAACAAGAGCTCGACGGATGACGTCGTTGATGTTCGCGTGACGTGGTATGCGGCCCGCACTGCGGCTGCACGACAGGCCGTGGTGACCGAGGCTGCTGACAACTTCCCCACAGTGGCAGCGATGAGCGGTATAAAATTAAATAATGTTCCTGAAACCTCTAAAATTAAATTCTCTGACGAATAAATTCCAAATTCCTAGACAGACAGGCGTAATTGGAGCACAACGAAACTTATAACTTAATGCTGTGATCAAATTCCTGAACAATCTGTAATGATTGCCCTTAGTTTCTTGTTAGTTGCCTAAACGCAGTAGAAACTTTAAGTACACGAACTTTGCCGAAGTTACCCGAACTCCTCCGACCGACTGACAGCCCGCCGCATGCGGTGAAACCATGACTTATGAAGTTATGATATTGCAACTTCGAACTTAATTTATTTGCGCACCAATTTTCGTAATTGTAGAGCAACAAAGTTTATTTTTGCTTGTCCCAACTGCTTATTTATGTTTGCACGTTGTTATAACTCTCAAAATGCGCAATGCAGGTGACTCTGTAATATTTGGTGTATGCAGCTGTTCTTCTTTATTTTTACGTATTATTGGATTGACTCGAACGTTTGGAAGTCGGTTCTGAAATCGAATTACGTTCGGACATGCAACACGAATTGTCATTAGTGAATTTTTAAATCGAATTTTCTGTGTAATAAAGCTGAATTTGTGACTATTTTTTGTCTCTTGAAATTCCCACCTTTATGTTTTTACCTCATACGTGAGCTGAATAATAAAGAACACTCTAAAAGTTCGTACCTACATGAAGATTAGTTTTTCCCAAACTATATATAATTCATGTTCTGTGACTCAAAATGAGATTTAGTTTGTTCAAAGTCCACAAATTACAATTTTATCCGCAGCATTTCCATCTTGTTGGCAAACGGAACACTTATTCTAGTAGATAGGGCTCTATTGCCAAATAATTCTGATGTTATCACAATTCACATAGTTTCTTGGTGGTTGTTCGTACAATTGATTAAATTGTTTGTGTCTTGTTAGATACTGCTGGCTACTATTTTCAACAATTTTAGTTTATATTTCTTATAACAACCTGAAAAGCTCTGATGTTTTTTTTTTTCATTCCATCATTATCTGCCTAGCCTTTTTCCAACTATGATGAGGTCAGCTTCCAGTCTCATCGCGTGCAGCTGAGTACTGGTACTGTACATCGAGTGACTGCCTATTAGGCCTCCTCAACCCAGTTAACTGCGCAACGTAATATCCCTTGGTAAGACTGGTTGTCAGAGTTTCTGGCTTCTGAATATAAGTATCGACTACAAAAGATATTTTATGTCATCCATTAATGAAAATTAAAATTCTCATTACACAACACCAGAAACTTTTCCACAACCAGTTTCCTACCAATCAAGTATCAAGACTATTTTCAACAAAACTTTAAAACCGTTGACAGGATCGAGAAACTTCGACGCGAGAAGTTTAAGATATATAACCGACGAACCGAAAGCGGTATTACTTACGTCGTAATTTTACCTAAAGTGCAGTTTTCAATTGTTTCTTTCCAGAATATACCGTTAGCGTTTAAACGATTGCTTACTTAGGGAAATTTATTTTACGGTACCTCTGTTTTGTGGGCAGACAATTTGTATGTTTTATGCATATGAACGATGCTGTAATTAGTGAATACATACTCTGTAATTTGTTTTATTTAACGTTGTATTTGGAAACTGGGAATATGAAAAAGACAAACTCTCTTTAAGGCCTTGCTTCAATAAAAATAAGAAAAGGTGTAGGCGGATTTGAGAAAACTCTGACACCAGTCTTGTCATATGATTAAACCTGCAGCTCACTCGATAAGAAGAAATCAAAAAGACCCATATTAAATTAGGCTGCCATAATTTCTCTGACACTACAACCTTAATTATTTGAGCAGCAACATAATCCCTCATAATTTGTGTTCGAGATAAATGAAGTCAATAAATTGGTGTGTTTCAGCCTCCGTCGCCGACTCGAGACGTGATTGCCATTGAGAACACAACACCCAGTATACTTAGTCCCACACACACTAAACTCACGGTAAGTTTATTATTCTAGAAGCTTTTATAGTTATTTTATTTTTATTGGTTATGTCGTTGGCTATGTTTTTGTTCAGTAGAAAAATTGCTACTTCAGCTTTTAACACAACATATTTTAGACAACACCTTTAATCTCATCAACAATCAAACTATCATTCATTTTTGTGCGGAGGTTTTTAAGAAACTTATACTGCGCCAGTAATCGCAAAATTCACCTAGTATTAATGAATGTACAGTCAACACTTCAAGTTACCACAATCTGTCTAATTTCTGCGATAAATTTTCAAATCACAATAGTGGAATGTTCGAATGGTAAAATTTTACAGATTTGAGAATACTGACTTGCTAGTATGCTTGTACTATATTACAGTTTTACTCTCGTTTGGGGTATTAACTGTATAGGTGATTTGATTACCTTTTCAATTAAACAATACCCTCCTGAAAAAAAAAATAACCAATTGTTCTTGTTTCTTCCTTAGTTAACGGCATCAGAAGCATCATGGGTAGCATCACTCCTGTGCCTAGGAGCTCTGTGGGGCGCTGGTCCAGCTGGTCTAATATCCGAGTACTTTGGACGCAAGAAGACTTTGCTTTACTTGGCCCTTCCTCTCGTGGTCTCGTGGATACTTGTCGCTTCTAGGTATTTGAAATTAAAAATTGTATTGCAAGAAATGCACCTATGTGTTTACTGGATGAAACCTGTACTATAAGATTTTTATTGTTTCTTCGACGTATTTGGCATATTAAGTTTTAAAAGTTCTCTAGTGGAGTATCGATTCTGAAAAAATGAATATTAATAGTTAGGTTATGATAAAAAATCGGCATAAATACCTATTACACATAAACAAAGACTAATGCGGGGAAACAGTAGTACAAAAGTTCTTGATCATGTCAAGTTCCAAAGCTAAACTTGACAAAATCGAAGAAAGGTTTATTTTGTAATGATTAACTTGCTATCCTGTTAATGTTTGATCTAATATCACCTTTTTTATTTCAGTCCAAACGTTTACGGTCTTTACGTGGGACGTTTCGTTGGTGGCATGGCGCTGGGAGCCTTCAGTGTGGGTATACCACCATACGTCGAAGATATAGCAGAGTCCCATATACTTCCTACCTTGGCCAACTTCTACCACGTCCACTTTAGTTGTGGAGTTCTGTTTGGATATATTATTGGTATGTTGAGTTCTTATTATGATGTAACATTAATTACAAATGTTAATGCTACAGGCCGTTTTTGTTGATAATGACAAACAAATAAAATACTTAAATAATAGATTGACAATTTGAAAAAGTGCGTGTAGATGAATGTGGGCTATTCATAACTGAGGCAGCTGGTGGTCATTGGTAGAGGCTTATGTTTAGCTGTGGACGACAATGGTAAATTTTTTATTTACACAAATGAAAAAGTTTATTTACATATATTTACAACATACTTACACTATTACGAAAAAAAAAACTTAAACTAAGAACTAAAACTAAAAATGGGCTGATATAATGAAGTATTTTCATTTCTTCTAGTAAAACCTTCTAATGAGACCATTGTACGTCAGATTCGATTATACCTTTATATTTTTCCCAGGTCTCGTGGAGAACACATCATGGCTGACCGTGCTCTGCGCCAGTGTACCTACAGCTTTCTTCGTGGCCTTTATCTTCCTCCCAGAATCACCAGCATATTTAATGTCCCAAGGAAAGTTCCACGAAGCGAAAGCAGCATTGCGCTACTTCAGAGGCATTGACAATGACATCGACTCAGAAATCAAAGCTTTGAAAGAACGCATCAGAAACTCCGCGAAGATCAAAGTCACTTTTAAAGAACTCTTTGGTACTAAGCATACGGTCAAAGCCCTCATTGTCTCATTCGGACTTATGATATTCCAACAAATGAGCGGCATATTTCCCGTTCTTTTCTACGCCAAGAATATCTTCGAAACCTTTGCCATATCTCTAAACCCACCTAGTGCGGCCATCATTTTGGGATTCTGTTTGGTTTCATCGACATACTTTTCTACAATGCTTTTGAAGGTTGTAAGAAGACGGGTTCTGTTGATGATTTCATTCGCAGCTATGGCTGTTAATTTGGCATGTTTAGGCATATATTACCACTTGAAGGCCTCAAATCTATCACCGAGCAGTACGTGGGTTCCGCTTTTCACTTTATGCTTATTTGTCAGTTTTTATGCTTCGGGTGTTGGACCGATTCCTTGGTTGATGCTAAGAGAAATCTTCCCTTCACACATGACTAGAAGAGCTACAGCCTTAACAGCTGGTTTCCATTGGTTTTTGGCGTTTGCAGTGACGAAATTCTACCAGAATCTGGTAGATATGGTAAAACATGGATGGACTTTCTGGGCTTTTACTATAGTTTGTCTAGTGGGGATAGTATTCGTCTACTTCTTTGTGCCTGAAACAAAAGACCGGTCACTGCAGGAGATACAGAATGAGTTTGAAGGTATTCATAAGAAGAGAAAGCATAGACACGTTATAGAAGTAGAAAGCGTTTCGGAAGCTTAGATCAAGACTGTTTGGATTTGGATCATTACTTGGTGGTCGTCCTCTGATTCAGATCCATAGATTTAAACTTATTTTAGGCACTCTTTAGTTTATAACATTAGCAGAAATACCAATCACTTAAAATTCTACAAACTTGCTACTTAATTTTGTTTTATTTAGGGCAAATGTTATAAATGAAAGAGAAATGTAAATTATTTTAATTTTTACTTAGGGGTTATACAGATTGTTAGTGTTCGTTAAAGTTAGTTTTAGTTTATGTATGTATTTATTTTTATTGTAATAAAATTTATTTCAAGAGCAAGAAGTGTTGTTTGTGTTTACTCATCACCTAAATATTTAAAATTAACTGTGCCCCGCCGCCGTTTCACCCACGTCTTGGGAGAGCAACTTTCTACAACTGTTTAAAAAGTACCTATATCCTTTTTCAAGTTCTAGAGACTAACAAAGTCAAGGCCTTATACAAATTGGTCCAGTATTTTTTTCGTGAAAGCCTGGCATACCTACATACAAATTATGTTAAATAACTTTTATTGCCTCCGCTGTCAATTTCAATTGGAACCATGTCCAAAAAGACCCTATTTTTTAGACCCTGGTTTTACATATCAGTTTCCTAGAAATCTGCCGTTTTCCGTGTAGGTATGTAGATGGTAGTGGGAAGTACATGTCATAGTAAACGAAGGTTATTTCCCAAGAGGAGCAAAAGAAACAATTTTCCGTAAGAAATAACTCATGCAGAGGTGTTTTTTTCGGTAAGGGCCGCGACACATAGATACACAGCGAAGGGCTGTGGAGCAGTGAAGTATCAACTATTACGAAGCATGGTTCGCAAATTAAGTCAATAGAAAAAATCATAGGCCGATAAAAGTATTAACAGAAAGTCTTTTTTGCTGGGATGTTTGTTGGCCTACTTCATCTTCCCAACAAAACAAATAGGAAGTGGTAAAGAGTAGGCGTTTTGTTAGCTGTTTTTTGTTTTGAGTTTGAGTTTGAACGCAGAAACAACACTTTTCGTTTTACACACCGCATTTTGACGTAGCAGGTGAAGTTACGTGCTGTTAAAATTCAATTTAAGTAGTACTAGCCGTTTTCTCGCGATTTCACTCGCGTCCCATTGGAAAAACTACCCGTACCCGGTTAAAATATAGCCTATAGGACTCACGAATAATGTAGCTTTCTACCAGTGAAACAATTTTTAAAATTGGTTCATTACTTCCAGAAATTACCCCCTATAAACAAACTTACTTTACAAACAATTTCACCTCTTTATAATATTAGTATAGACAAGTTGCCAATATACAATAACTGCCTCGTTGGTTTAGTTGTCGCATAGGCGGCTGCTGATCACGAGGTCTCGGGTTCGATTCCCGGGACGGGCCGAAATCGCTTTGTGGGTTTTAGAAACTTTCATAAAGCAGCCCGGAGTTGGAAGTTGGTGATTGATACACCCGTGCATCGGAGAGCACGTTAATGTCGGTCCTGCGCCTGATCTCTCACCGGTCGTGTCGGATTGCCGTCCCATCGGGTTATGAGAGTGAGGGAATAGGGAGTGCACCTGTGTCTGCGCAAATGCTTGTGCACTATAATATGTCCTGCGCAGCTGGCTGATCTCCTTATATGAGAACAGCCGCCGTGGCCGATAATCGGCTAGGACGCCATTATTATTATTATTATAGACAAAAGACTGACATGTAATACATGTATTTAATTTACTACATTATAGCACGAGCCTTCAATAATCAAACAGCAAAAACCATATAACAAACAAGCATACGAATAAACTTCGACTTCAGTTTATCGAACACAATACAACAAAACATTTCAGCATTCGTATCAGCATTGAAAAATGCATCGATGTATTACTTTTACGTATTGGCGATGCGTTCCCACAAGTTGCACTTGCAAACGATTTATGAATGTATAGGTCCCGAAATAAATATTCGTATTTTGTCATAGATATAACATTTTTGTACGCGATACGAGAATGCAGATTCAAAAATTCATTGTTGCAAAAATCTATATCAAACTTGTATATTCTTAGAATGGTATTTAAAAAAAACAACGTTAAATAATATGAGGTAGGTAAAACCTATGTTACGATATTTGGATACTGCTTCTCTCGAATTCTAGCCTAAAACTGCTAATATAGAGTAATCTTTAGAATAGAGAACAGAAGAACAAAAAATAAAATAACATTGCTCCCTACCATAAAAAGAAGCAAAAAGCAATTAAAGCTATTTGACACCTATGTGTTTGACACAAATGACTTGAAAAGATAGAACAAAAATAAAGTCTAACTAAACTTCATAACAAAAACAATTTCTTCATACGTCACCTAAAAAATACTACCAAGGTCCCCCATCTCTCTCCCCCCGAACTTGAATATGGAACACTTACTTTCGTATGCGGCGGCGTTCACGAAATGACGCGTTCCATCATTGGAAGGAAGCTGTTCAAGGAAATCACCCATTACATAAGCACCAACAAGCCTGGACGTGTCTTAGGGCCGAATTCTATATGTAATCTATCCACTTTTTTGCGACCAGAGATTGAATCTTGACATCCTATAATACAGAACAATCTTCTTTGTTTGTACCCTAAAGTCTTCGAAACTGCTGGACCGATTTGATATAAAATTTCACAGTTGGAAAGCTATACTATTCCCGAGTAATTTGTACTAATATCTATAATAAAGAGGAAACATATTTTGCTTGTTTATGTGTACCCTGAAAACTAGGAAACAACTGAACCAATTTGTAAAATACTTCCACTGTTGGGAAGCTATGTTCAGACAACATCACATCAAGTTACCACAATCAGTAAAATTTCTGCTATAGATTTTCAACCTTGTCACAATAGCGGAAGGTTAATATTCGATTGGAAAAAATTGACAGATTTCAGTCTGTACACTATCCCTAAGTATCATTGAATAAACAGTAGGAAGTTCCTGAGTACAGACGACAGCACATCAAGTTACCACAATCTGTCAAATTTCTGCAATCGATTTTCAACCTTATCGCAATGGGGGTAGGTTAATGTTTGATTGGTAAAATTTGACAGATTCGTATACGCTGACCTGCTGTTGTCTGTACATGAATGAAACCGCAGGAAAACGGCTAGTAATATGTATGGAGGAAACATCAAAATTCAATCTCCAGTCGCAAATCAACGGATAGATAGCTTATAGCAATCCACCGTTAATGTAGTAAAGAGACGAGGGAGGGATTCGCGCCGGGAATATAAATCAGTTAATTCCACTAGATCTTTTACTTAGACTTTTGTTAGCAGGTATAGAATTTTAAGCGCTGCCTAAAGTGGGAGAGGTGGGTGATGAAAAGACGGATGGATTATGTGATGCGAAGGTGGGAATCTTTGCTACTATTATAAAGCTGAAGAGTTTGTTTGTTTGTACGCTCTAATCTTAGGAGTCGACCGATTTGAAGAATTCTTATAGTGTTAGATAGCCTATGTATTGATGAAGGTTATAGGTTCCTTTTTATCCTTGTTTGCGGAGTTGTTCTCGTGTGACGTGGTTGAAACCACTGGCAAAGCTAGAATTTTAATTACGACACTTAAGAGACGAGTTGTTAATAAGTTGATATTCTTTTAATTGTATCGATATTACCTTTCAAGGGCTTCTTTATCTATATATTTTTTACTACTTGAGTATATTTTGCCCCGTTTTATGACAGAGTATTTTTGCACCCTGGACATACTGTGTACAAATTCTCAATAACTTTCACTCACGTTCATTCTCTATAACAGCTGATATGAAAGAGGAAAAATTGTGCTGATTTATTACTTCCAATTTGAGAATTAAGTAAATGAAAGCGAGTACGGCCCTTTCCAAACATTATAAACTTTATATCTTAATATTAGCTTATCTATAGGTGCTTACAAAAGTTTATACCCATAGGTTGTTTAAGCTAGTTTCACCGTTAAGAAGCGTCGTCTCAAATTTTAAATCTGGCTCTATGGCACTATAATTATGCTTTTGTATTTAACTTATTAAACTTCCACTCAGCAAAACCCGGAATCGAACTGCAAACCAAAGCAACATGAAACATAAGCTGTACAATTTCAAATAACAAATCTGAGCCGAGAACGTCTCATCGATCGTTACCAGTCTAGTTGCAAACCAAACATGGGGCTAGTTTCAGAATCGCCATACAATTGAAAATCAACTTTATCATCAGCACATAAAGCTCTTATTTGATTAGACAACCCACGCGGGATTAGATATACAACTGTCTTATACAAAATTGAACTTTGTGTGAAGGTTTTAAGATTGAAAATTAAGTGATTAAAAAAGGAGGTTGTTATGAAGGGCTGTATTTTAACTTGTAAAAAAACTATAGAATGTGTTGGTTGAACGATTTGAAAAGTTAGTGAGGCTTTCATATAATGTCTTTCAGGTATTTGGGTCAAAGGTTTACCTCTATCATTAGGTAATAATGAGTGCTATTATATCGAATTCTATGAAAGTGTGGAAAACTATTCTGATCATGTATTNTTAACTTTATAAAGCCGATTTTATTGGATTTGGATAATTTTATGTTTCAGGATTATGAATATATAATTTTTACAGAATTAAGTCCACTAGTTTTTTTTTTATAAATATTTTTCTCGATTAAAGGTAGTTTTGAGTCTTTTCTGAGAATTAAAAAAAAACTATCCGCCATACAAATCTTAAGTTTAATGGTAACGACTCAATCCACATTTTATTTAATTTCTCAAAATATATGGTAAAATATACCATTTTATCAATGCTTACATAAAATATACATTATATATTTTATTATAATGTCATTATCAGAAAAAAAACACAATTAGTTTAAGAGCAATTCAAGCTCAAACTTAAAATGCTCATAACTCAAAAGTGACTTTATGTGGCTTGAGTCCTTTCTGCTTGACTACGTCCATTTAAGGTATGAATTTTAGTTGTGAAAAAGCTTGGCAGATAATTTGACACAGCGAGTACATTTTATTACATAAAAAAACACCTACTTAAAATATTATAGTCAGATTTTTTATATTAAAAAATTAAAAGAAAATCCAGAGCTCCATTATCCTAGTACACCCTAAACTTAACAAACCGCAACAATACGATA
>NWSH02000081.1:7696142-7712907 GCA_002382865.2 Heliothis virescens | reverse complement strand
TTTAAAACTACGCAACGGATTTTGATGCGGTTTTTTTTAATAGATAGAGTGATTCAAGGGGAATGTTGTATGTTACACTTTCGCGCAAATATTACTGGACAGGTTTTGATGTAATTTGTCAGTATTACAGCTTATATCAATATACGAATAACATATACGCTACTTAGAAGTAGTTATAATAGTTTTACACGCTTTAAACCTTTTTAAAAATAACACCATTGTATCTTTAATAAAGGTTTTAAAAACGAAATATCACATATACATTACTCTTTAAACTAAAAAAACACGCTGAACTTTCTGTCGCATTTCTATCAAAATTCAAAAAGCCTCCCCTGTAACTGAAGCGCTTAAATTCACCCATGTCTAAATGAAACCCCCTGGTTTCGCTCACAGCTGGGTGAATCTCCACAAAATATTATTTTTGCTTTATATCATTATCCTCCACAATAGTTTTTTCAAAAATCTATTGTGTGGTATCTTATAAAAACACTCAAAAATAATATTTTCTGGAGATCCCACTTAATATTATAAATGCGAAAGTAACTATGTCTGTCTGTCAGGCTTTCACGCCTAAACCAGTGAGCCGATTTTGATGAAATTTGATACAAAGATAGAATATACCCTGAGGAACAACATAGGCTACTTTTATTCGGGTACGGGAAATAGTTCCATCGGGAAGCGGGCGAAGCCGCTGGCAGAAACAAGTAAAATAATACAAACATGTAATTGAAAAAACTGTTGTTTAGGATGATGATTTAAAGAAAAAGTTATATTTTCTGGAGATTCACCCAGTCGTATGTAAATGCTCCTTACACACGCCTGTCATAAAAACTTAGGGAATATCGCAGCTTTATTTATATCCGTAGGATTCAGGGGGCTTTGTGTTATTAAATGAGGAATATGCGGTTGGAATGGCAGTTTATTTATGACTTTGTCCTACATTGGGACACCTTCAAAATGCGACCCGAAGTTAGCTATTGATTAGTTCGTGTTATGGGTGGTAAATAATTGATACATACAGAATGTCTTTAAACTTAAGTAGCTTCAATTAGCATTTATACTCGCAACCAGAGGGGAACTACTACTACTTTTTATCCGGGTGCGCGGAATAGTTCCCACTGGACGTGGGTGGAACCGCTGGCGGGAGCTAGTAGGTACTATGATATGCACTAACAAGACAGATATTTTACCAGCGTGGTTTGGCTAACCCCGATGGTATTTGTGGCTAGCCGTGCATCTAGCTCGATCGCATAATGCGGTTGGATCTTAATATACATGGCGACACGCGCCTAAGTGCGGTGGCCACAGAAACTAACTCTACCTATAGATTACAAAATTATCTAAAATTGTCATGTTGATAGAAAGTTTCTTTAAAAATTATTTTTTTTAAAGCGTGTATAAAAATACAAAACTTTTTTTATTTTTTTTCTCAGGTTTCTGGTCAATATGGGACCTATAGGGAAGTGTTACCCTTTCAATCAGAAAAAAAATCCTATCTTACCCTACTAATATTAAGAATGCGAAAGTTTGTGAGTATGTTGTCTGTATGTCTTGCAATCACAAACGATTGAATGGGTTTTGATGAAACTAGTCAGTAATATAGCTTATGATACATAACACGTAGCCTACTTTTTATCTGGGTACAGGCAGTATTTCCCTTGGGAAACGGGAGAAACTGCTGGTAGAAACTAGTTGGTACCTAAAATGAGTGTATACAATGGTTGGTTCATCAATATTCCTTAATCGTCAGCGTAGTATCTAATCGGAGAAAGCAATAATTTCTTCGATAAAATGGAAAACAGTTAATTTCCTGCACTTGGGGTCGACCTTGAAATGTGTTTTTCTTGCTCAATTTAATAAGATTGTTATGTTTTGAACTACAAGAATCACTCCATCTTTTATTGTCGTTCTTATTTCTTACCTTTTATATATTTCATCGTTAGTTATAACATATCATGAGTACTATACCTAAACCAGTGTAATTAGATATATTTTAATTATTTCTAGTTAACACTGTTCAAGAAAACTTCACTGCCAAAGAAATACCAACATTATTACACATGACGTAGAGTTGAAATTACCAAAGCGTTTCTCCAAAATTAAATATCCGTTTTATTACTTGCAAAATATTTTGCTAAAAGGAAAACGATGACTGGGTAACTTTTAAAACATTCACCTTAAGAATTTTTCAAAGTTGCGTAACAAGTAAAACTTTCTAACTTAACATAACGACTAAGCACAGTTTTCTTAAGTTACAGCTTACAAGTTGTTTCGAAACCTTGAAGTTATTGGTTTGAAATATTACGAAATTAGTTGCTACTTTGATCAAGAGTTTTTTGAATAGTTTAAATTAGCTAGGTTAATAGTTACGATTGCCTAATCATGCGGTATCGTCTTGTAAAGCAATTTTCTCTAGTATTAACTACACTAGCACAGTTTTTAGTAAAATAATTTGAAATAAGTTCTAGCTCTACTTTCAAAGAAGCAGGCAGTTTATGATATTTTTTGTTCGAATTTCAGCACCGAAACTCATCCCTCTGCTATTCTCCCACATTATTATTCGTTGTTGGCGCAGCATACCTTCTTCTTCCACACCTTCCTATCTGTTGTCGTCTCCTAAGTAACACTCTTTGCGGCTTTAACACAATCTATGCATCACTTCTTTGGTCTATATGGTTCTTCCTCTAAATCCATCCACATTTGACCTTAATAACTTCCCCACAACATGATCCTCATTCCTCCGCATAACATTTATATTTTTGAGTACTGAAACTATTAAACGTTTTCAGCAAGCTTTTGAATTGCATAACGATAACCCCTAAATACTAAAGATGACGGCATGATTTCTTATGTAAATCACTGTATTAATAAAAAAAGGGTTTTACCAAACTTTCATATCCCAACGTGATGCCTCAAAAACCCTATGTGTATTGGGTCTAACCATTGGCCTTTAGCTTATAGTGATATGCAAAAATGACGTCACTATACATACAAAAAGGGTCGAATATTAAAATCTCATTTACACTTTGTACCTCAGGGAAATCAATTTCGCGTGACGCCCAAGTTTTCATAGAAAAACTATGTTAGCGGAATTTTTATGCCGGTCTCTCGTTACATGTAATATTGGGCTTGATGATATGAAAATTGTTGTGTGTGTAGCAAAATGGGATATTAATTGACATGGACACAATATGTTGGTAGAAAAGAAATAAAGCAATAAAGATTTTTGATTTGATTTGATTTGAAAAGTGTGTTATATGGAGTACCAAACAGATTTGTACAGACGACAGCAGGTCAACGTACGAATCTATAAAATTTTACCAATTGAACATTTACCTTCCACTGTTGTGATAAGGTTGAAAATCTATTGCAGTTTGATAGTTTGTGGTAACTTGATGTGCTGTCGTCTGTACGTAAAACAAACGAACGCGCAAATAGTCATTTGTTTGCCTAATATGCAAAAACACGGAAGCTATTTTCAAAAGTGTAGAACTGTGAATATTCTAATGTAAAACTTAACACACTTTTATGTACAGACGACAGCACATCAAGTTACCACAATCTGTCAAATTTTTGCAATCGATTTTCAACCTTATCGCAATGGGGGTATGTTAACGTTTGATTGGTAAAATTTGTCAAATTCGTATACGTTGACCTACTGTCGTTTGCACGCGAAGTTAAAAGTTAAAGACTTCATATTTTTTTCATGTATTTCTATCCAGTTAAAAGTATGCTTGTATTTAGATCCAAATGTAACAATTAGGGTGTACTTTACATCCTCACAATGTTGTGTTTTACTGTAACATCTAAAACCCTATTCTGTACTTAATTGTGTTCATTAATTCCTCAGTCTTGGCTATAGATAGACAGAATTAACCCAATGTGTTGATTGTAGAATCAACTAGAGCATTGTGACGTCACCGCTACATTAACCCACAACCACCACGTTAGGTGCTTTATTACTTGAACAAGCGACTGTCGTTTGTTTCACTAGGTGCGGTAAAGTTTTCCTTTCGAGACAGATGTTTGTCGCGCATGGTCGCAGCTTGCGGCCAATGCGTCAAAAGTTACAGTATAAGAATGTATGATGCGATTCCTGAAGCATGCGATATATTCCTGGATTCGATGTTAGACGTTTTTCCATATTTTCCGTACTAGAAATGACGCATTAAACATGCGCGTTTGTCGCGAGCCACTGAACGTAGGCTGAGCGCGACAGTTGCCTATGTCGAAAGAGCACCTTTACACTTGGGTTGTCTGTTACCTTGGTGTGATGAAAGATTTTGAATTAGGAATGTGATCAGAAGAAATTTCGAGAAAACCGCAAGTAGAAATCTTTAACTATTTTTGAAAAATATGTAAAAACTAGCTTCTGCCAGCGACTTCGTTCGCGGAAAACTAACGGAGTTTCATACAAACTTACCGCCCCCCCACCTTTTTTTACCTCCTTAAAGAGCGAATTTCCAAAAAAAAGATCCTATATGTTGGCGAAGTCTTATAGCTATATAACAAAAAACTTTCGTCAAAATCCGTCCAGTGGTTCCTGAGACTAGCGTGTGCAAAGACGATTTTTTTACTGTTTTACTATATGTATAGATACTGGCATTTATTTAAGAAGAAATCTCAATCAAATCATGAGAAAGGCCTTCATTTATAAGTTTAAAACGATACAAAAACCCATTTCAAATAGGTTCAGTTGAAAACTTTTGTTTTATAATGCGTAGTGATTAAAAATCCCGGCCCGCATATCCTTTGTGAGAGCAGGCATGTCAGCTGTCAGACATTCTAGATAGATATACTTGTCATTCTGTCTGTGTATTGTAAGAGATAGATGTACAGTGTACACAGTGTATTCGTTATTCTCTTGAGTTTTCTGTGTTTTTTTTTCTTTTTTAATGTTCTACTAACCTGATATTTGGACTAATATGATAAAGGTTTGTGTTTATGGATGTAAGGTTGTTTGTATATAATGTACTGCGCCTGATCTCTCTTCGGTCGTGTCGGATTGCCGTCCCATCGGGTTATGAGTGAGAGAATAGGGAGTGCACCTATGTCTGCGCAAATGCTTGAGCACTATAATATGTCCTGCGCAGCTGGCTGATCTGCTAATATGAGAACAGCCGCCGTGGCCGACAATCGGCTAGGACGCTATTATTAAGGTTGTTTATCCTCTTATACGCAATAATTACTCTGGATGAATTTTGATACAAATAAGCAATAATAATAAAAGAAAATGTATGCTTCAGATGTATGCGAAAATTAGTTCCTTCAGGACACGGTTGAAACCGCGGTTGGAAACTAGTAAAATTGTAAACGCGAAACTTTGTATGTATGGATGTGTTTGGTCTTCTTTCTTGCAAAAACTACTGGACTAATTTTGAGGAAATTTGGCAATAATATAGCTTATACACTATAATAACATACACATTACTTTTTATCCACATGCGGAAATAATTTCCTCAGGACGCGGAAGCTACAGTAACAGTTACTAATAGAAGTTGCCTTTTTTTTGCAAGCAATTTTCTTGAACACGGTTTTCGTGTGAAAAATCTATTTTAAAGTCTAGACTACAATAGACCATGACTTGCATTGAGGATGACGTAACTATTATAAAAGGGTATGACGTCACTGAGCATTAACACCGTGGATGTACAGACGACAGCAGGTTAACGTACTCGAATCTGTCAAATTTCACCAATTGAATATTAACCTTCCGCTACTGAGACGTGGTTGAAAATCTATTGCATAAATTTGACAGATTGTGGTAACTTGATGTGCTGTCGTCTGTACATGTGCCTCACCTCGCGATAGCATGTGTTTTGATGACAGACACACCCTGTATAGTAAAGCGAGCTGTTCACGATACGCGATCTTTGGTTTAAGTACATATCAACATTTTTTTTCATTATATTTTCTTGTTATTCTTTCTAAAATATATTTTCCATTTAACCATTACTGGAGACTAGGCAATACATACAAGCGGTTTTCACCTATAGTTTTCTCGATCGAAATCACATGAAAATCTATTTCAAAGTCTAGACTACAACAGACCCTGACTTGCATTGAGAATGACGTAACTATTATAAAAGGGTATGACGTCACAGAGCATTAACACCACGGATGTACAGGTGCCTCACCTCGCGATAGCATGTGTTTTGNTGTTAACGTTTGATTGGTAAAATTTGTCAAATTCGTATACGTTGACCTACTGTCGTTTGCACGCGAAGTTAAAAGTTAAAGACTTCATATTTTTTTCATGTATTTCTATCCAGTTAAAAGTATGCTTGTATTTAGATCCAAATGTAACAATTAGGGTGTACTTTACATCCTCACAATGTTGTGTTTTACTGTAACATCTAAAACCCTATTCTGTACTTAATTGTGTTCATTAATTCCTCAGTCTTGGCTATAGATAGACAGAATTAACCCAATGTGTTGATTGTAGAATCAACTAGAGCATTGTGACGTCACCGCTACATTAACCCACAACCACCACGTTAGGTGCTTTATTACTTGAACAAGCGACTGTCGTTTGTTTCACTAGGTGCGGTAAAGTTTTCCTTTCGAGACAGATGTTTGTCGCGCATGGTCGCAGCTTGCGGCCAATGCGTCAAAAGTTACAGTATAAGAATGTATGATGCGATTCCTGAAGCATGCGATATATTCCTGGATTCGATGTTAGACGTTTTTCCATATTTTCCGTACTAGAAATGACGCATTAAACATGCGCGTTTGTCGCGAGCCACTGAACGTAGGCTGAGCGCGACAGTTGCCTATGTCGAAAGAGCACCTTTACACTTGGGTTGTCTGTTACCTTGGTGTGATGAAAGATTTTGAATTAGGAATGTGATCAGAAGAAATTTCGAGAAAACCGCAAGTAGAAATCTTTAACTATTTTTGAAAAATATGTAAAAACTAGCTTCTGCCAGCGACTTCGTTCGCGGAAAACTAACGGAGTTTCATACAAACTTACCGCCCCCCCACCTTTTTTTACCTCCTTAAAGAGCGAATTTCCAAAAAAAAGATCCTATATGTTGGCGAAGTCTTATAGCTATATAACAAAAAACTTTCGTCAAAATCCGTCCAGTGGTTCCTGAGACTAGCGTGTGCAAAGACGATTTTTTTACTGTTTTACTATATGTATAGATACTGGCATTTATTTAAGAAGAAATCTCAATCAAATCATGAGAAAGGCCTTCATTTATAAGTTTAAAACGATACAAAAACCCATTTCAAATAGGTTCAGTTGAAAACTTTTGTTTTATAATGCGTAGTGATTAAAAATCCCGGCCCGCATATCCTTTGTGAGAGCAGGCATGTCAGCTGTCAGACATTCTAGATAGATATACTTGTCATTCTGTCTGTGTATTGTAAGAGATAGATGTACAGTGTACACAGTGTATTCGTTATTCTCTTGAGTTTTCTGTGTTTTTTTTTCTTTTTTAATGTTCTACTAACCTGATATTTGGACTAATATGATAAAGGTTTGTGTTTATGGATGTAAGGTTGTTTGTATATAATGTACTGCGCCTGATCTCTCTTCGGTCGTGTCGGATTGCCGTCCCATCGGGTTATGAGTGAGAGAATAGGGAGTGCACCTATGTCTGCGCAAATGCTTGAGCACTATAATATGTCCTGCGCAGCTGGCTGATCTGCTAATATGAGAACAGCCGCCGTGGCCGACAATCGGCTAGGACGCTATTATTAAGGTTGTTTATCCTCTTATACGCAATAATTACTCTGGATGAATTTTGATACAAATAAGCAATAATAATAAAAGAAAATGTATGCTTCAGATGTATGCGAAAATTAGTTCCTTCAGGACACGGTTGAAACCGCGGTTGGAAACTAGTAAAATTGTAAACGCGAAACTTTGTATGTATGGATGTGTTTGGTCTTCTTTCTTGCAAAAACTACTGGACTAATTTTGAGGAAATTTGGCAATAATATAGCTTATACACTATAATAACATACACATTACTTTTTATCCACATGCGGAAATAATTTCCTCAGGACGCGGAAGCTACAGTAACAGTTACTAATAGAAGTTGCCTTTTTTTTGCAAGCAATTTTCTTGAACACGGTTTTCGTGTGAAAAATCTATTTTAAAGTCTAGACTACAATAGACCATGACTTGCATTGAGGATGACGTAACTATTATAAAAGGGTATGACGTCACTGAGCATTAACACCGTGGATGTACAGACGACAGCAGGTTAACGTACTCGAATCTGTCAAATTTCACCAATTGAATATTAACCTTCCGCTACTGAGACGTGGTTGAAAATCTATTGCATAAATTTGACAGATTGTGGTAACTTGATGTGCTGTCGTCTGTACATGTGCCTCACCTCGCGATAGCATGTGTTTTGATGACAGACACACCCTGTATAGTAAAGCGAGCTGTTCACGATACGCGATCTTTGGTTTAAGTACATATCAACATTTTTTTTCATTATATTTTCTTGTTATTCTTTCTAAAATATATTTTCCATTTAACCATTACTGGAGACTAGGCAATACATACAAGCGGTTTTCACCTATAGTTTTCTCGATCGAAATCACATGAAAATCTATTTCAAAGTCTAGACTACAACAGACCCTGACTTGCATTGAGAATGACGTAACTATTATAAAAGGGTATGACGTCACAGAGCATTAACACCACGGATGTACAGGTGCCTCACCTCGCGATAGCATGTGTTTTGATGATAGACACACCCTGTATAGTAAAGCGGGCTGTGCATGATGCGCCATTAATTGGTTAAAGTATCAAGATTTCAAATTTTGTGAAATTAGGGTCAATTATCACGCAATTTCGGAGTGACGGAGCCTTCGACGTTTTTTTCAATGGTTATCTCAAAACAAAACTGTTGTAAATAAGTGATTATAAAAAATCATCGTTATTATGTGTATTATCTGGGTTGTTTTAAAAATACGGTCCAAAATTATTGATGCCATTTTAAGCTAAGAAATGAGTATTTTGATGCAAAAATGTGTTTAATCTAGACACAACTCGTAATTCCAACAAAGACGTTCATTATTTCATTTGTTGGTATAATAAATAGAAACCCGCAAATACTATTCAAAAACCTATGAAAAGCTATTCAAATAAACGTAGTAGGAAAACCAATAAATTGCCATTCTGCAGAATAATCGAACAGACTCAAATTATTCAATTAATAAAGTGACATAATATCTGACATTCATTGAAGGCAGTGACGTAATTATACGTTTCCAAGTAAATGTTATTAATTCAATGCCCAATAGGGCCAATCGAACGTTAACCTTCCACCTTTTTGATAAGGTTGAAAATCTATTGAAGAAATTATACAGATTGTGGTAAGTTGATGTGCTAGCGTCAGCACATCGTAGTAGTTACATAAACGAAATTATTGGAATGGTGTGACAAATGCGTGAAATAACGGGCCAACAAGATTTCCAAACATAGATTTTTTTGGCAACTTACTAATCATTTTCCAAAATGCCTCCTGAGATTGCCGTCAGAATCAAAATAGATCAACAAATGCTTTCCATAAAATAGCTAAGAACGCTAAAACGGCTGAGCCAATTTTGATAAAACGTTTGTAGAAACCACAATTTTTTTAGAAATGTTTCAACAAAAAAAAAACTGCATTCAAATCAGTCGATCTATTTAACAACTGCAGTGCCACAGACATACAGGCAGACAGACACACACAACGATCATACTTATAACACCCCTCTTTTTGCGTCGGGGGTTAAAAATACCCTGTACAGTATTTTTTCCCTACTTAGTATTTACACTTATCACTTTAAGGGCTCTATAAAAATATGCTTTATCATCAGTCTTATAAGTCGTGCGACTAAAAGTCGTACTTTGAATGTCTTGCTTCTCTGCGTGTATCTATCTAATGGTGTTTATTTCTATGGCAGTCGCTCGTTCCACGTAATGGCCTATGAAAATTACTGTTATCAACACTCATGATATTTTTCTTCGGGAATTTTCTTGCTCGTATGTAATCGTAAGGATTCATCACACTGATTGGTCTTTTATATTAATTGTATGTATCTATTTGTAACGAAATGTTATTATGTTTGTGTTGTTTTTAGTTTTAGTTATGTTTTGTAATTTCGTGAAATAATGACATGAAAGTAACAGTAAAAATGGCAAGTGAATGTTGATCTCAGTTTATATCAAATTCAAATTATTTATTTGCAGAATATGAAGATGTTCTTACAATGATATTATGAATCGCCATAATCAGGCTTACGCCATGCAAATTAAAATAAAAATTAGATACAGACCAATTAAGTAACACAGTATCGTGCAAATATTTCGAGAAAAAGTAGTCCATACAATTACGATCAATGTGAATATTAGCTTCTATCATCAACTGGTTTCATCTGCTTCCTGAGACAACTACTTGGGATCAAATGTAGGCCATATATTAATCTGATGTACAGAAAACAGCATATCAAGTTACCACAATCTGTCAAATTTCTGCACTCGATTTTCAACCGTATCACAATGGAGGTAGGTTAATGTTCGATTGGTAAAATTTGACAGATTCGTATACGTTGATCTGCTGTTGTTTTTACATACTTATAAGCTATGTCACTGTAAAGTTTCATCATAATCCGTTCCGTGTGTGAAGATTTAATAAACATATACAATTATGCACACACACACAATTTTTTATGATTTCGTATGATTGCCTTAATTTTGATACCCAATATTTTAACGAAATAATGGGTAAAATATTAAATTCTTTCAACTGATTACTGGCAAATATTGGAAAAGCTTCCTTATTTTGTCTGAATGATTTTCAATCGGTAAGGAAATACATATAGAGGCAATGAGTTGAAATCACGTGATTATACCTACATACATACATACATTATTTTACATACATACCTACATTTTATGTATTCCTATATACGGATTATCCGAATATACGGATGTAATATTAGCAGGTTTTTCCAAAAGAAAAGAGACGAAGATTATGTTCGATGATATAAGATTAATTTATACAAATGCTTTGTCGCAATTTAAGATGTTTTTCTTCTGGATTTGTGAGATTAGGGTGATTCACATACTGTAACGCCCTCTGCCGTGGTTGGCGTTGAAGCAAATCTTTTCTTGTTTTAACATATCTGAAGTCTGCTGAAACTTTTCACGCAAATACATCTCGGCCGCGCGGAGAATCGCTACGGAATCTGTGTAGAAATTAATAAACACACTTCATGACTATTTTTCCCAAGAGGTTTAATAGTGAAGAAAATACAGGTACCTAATATTTTCAGATGGTAAAATTATTCTTTAGATGACAAAATTTTCGTATTACTCACAAGGCAAAGTAGTTTCTTTTGTTATAAAAACCCATAATATTTGGCAGTCTGTCTCACATTATGGTTGGTAAGAAAGTATAGTCGACGGCACATCAAGTTACCACAATATGTCAAATTTCTGCATTCGATTTTCAACCTTATCACAATGGAGGTAGGTGAATGTTTGACTGGTAAAATTTGACAGATTCGTATACGTTGACCTGCTGTTGTCTGTACATAATAACCTTTCAAATTATCCCTTTACTTTGCCAAAAAGTCAGTTTCTTACAGCACATCTTCTATTTACTATTCTTGAAGTATCTCAACAAAAAAATATATATAGAAAAAGTTTTCTACATAAATTGCCTACTTTATATCAATTCCCTTTGTAGTCCCAAAAAGTGTATCAAATATTCTACGAGCAAAAAGTATTAGGAATATTCGTAAAGGCTGACAATCAAAGATTGTGGCTTTGTATTCGAGTCACGTGGTTTCGAGTCCGGCTAGTGTAGACACGGCGCAAGTACTGGCAAGCTCGTGGGCTAAGATATATGGAGTGGACTTTTGGGAATGGTTTTGTATGTGCTTTTGGTAAGATTGTTAGAACATTTGCGGCCCATTTCATAGGTTCCAGACAAAGTTTTAGATAGCAATTTTACAGACCATGCAATAGAAAAGTAATTAAAATTAAAAATATTTCTATGGCACCATGTGAAATTGCTTTTTAGAACTTTATTTAGAAATTGTGAAACTGGCCGCTATTTATTTATAAACGTATTCTTTATATTTTTAAATCAATCAGTTTTATAATTTTAAATTGAAAATAGAATGTTGGTTACCGATTTAGGGCACAGGGTTCAAAATATCATTTTTACTATGTACGATGTCGTTGACAAATACATAGTAAAATCTTTTAAATTCATGTATTATTAATACAAAATTATATTCAATTTATTGAATTATTTTTTTCTCAATAGCTTACTCCGTCTTTGAACGCGAGAACTTTACGAATATTTTCTTTAATGTAGAAAGCAAAAGCAATATTTTTCGTTAAATATTATGGTGTACCATACTTAATAAACTTAATGCTATAATCCTGACAGCCTTGGGCTATTTAACCCTGTGCTAGGCAGATATGGTCGAGAGGAAAAAGCTTCCTTAATACCATAATAAATTGAAAGAATTAATTTCGTAAAGGAGTGCGCAGGGTAGGGTTGAGTTGCTTAGAACTGTCAAATAGAATCACTAAGGGTGCGTATAGACTATATAACATGTTATATAACTTGTGTTTTATAACACGTCCACATTATGTAACCTTGTTATTTAACATTACAAATTATTATACAAATTATCGAAAACATGTTGTATAGCAATGTTGTATAACATGTTATGTTACATAGTCTGTACGCACCGTAAGGAATAAAAGTTGTGAGATTGATGAAATGTTTTTAGATACAGAAACGACATGCTTGAATAATGTTATAAGTTCATCCTTGAAAGAATCGTCTCAAATCCGGAAAATTTATATTATGTAAAAGATCATTCTAATTCAATTAAGTTGTACCTTTTTATTTAATTCTTTAGCTTTGTAAAAATTATCTTCAGAAATCTGAGATCATAATGCCGGGAGCAATATTGTGTAAAACTTATTGACATTTTATATATTTTTCGATACGTGAGATACCCTTATTTGCAAACTATCTTACAACTTGAAAGAAAGCATAAAAAATTCATAGTTTCCCTTGTTGCTGAGGCGAAAGTGTGAGCCAATTAATTAACTCGGCCGAAACAGGCGATTTTTAGGGTTCCGTAGTAAACTAGGAACCCTTATAGTTTCGCCATGTCTGTCTGTCCGTCCGTCTGTCCATCCGCGGATAATCTCAGAAGCTGTTAGCGCTAGAAAGCTGAAATTTGGTACCAATATGTAAATCAATCACGCCGACAAAGTGCAAAAATAAAAAGTGGAAAAAAATGTTTTATTAGGGTGCCTCCCCTACACCTAAAGTGGGGCGTGATTTTTTTTTTCATTTCAACCCTAACGTGTGATATATCGTTGGATAGGTATTTAAAAATGAATAGGGGTTTAGTGAAATCATTTTTTGATTATATTAATACTTTCGGAAATAATTGCTCCAAAAGCCGAAAAATAGGCGTCCCCGCCCTCTAACTTTTGAACCGCAAGTTTAGAAAATATGAAAAAAACCTCAAAAGTAGAGACTCTACATAAACTTCCGAGGAAAATTATTTTGAACGTGGTACAGACAGCAGTCTTTGAGATATAGCAATTTTTTGGAAACCGCAAATTATAACTTTGTTATTCATATATTTGTATTATGGCCGAAACATGTTTGTATTATGGCTAGTTGTAGGTAATAGATGCGTTCAGTTTTCATAGAAAATGGTACGGAACCCTTCGTGCGCGAGTCCGACTCGCACTTGGCCGGTTTTTTTTTAGTATTTCTTAGTTTTTTTCTTAATTTACCTGTTTATTTGAATGAGGAAATAGAAGAGTTTTCTGTGTAGTGAGTTATGTTGATATGAGAGAGAAATATTGAAAGGACAGTGTAAATGATGATGACATTCCATAGTTAAAGAAGTAATGTTAACGGAGAGCCAATAAAAAATCAAGATGATATTCGGCTCTACTCACGACCTTTTATTACATCTTATGAAGTAAAAAAAAAGACAATTTGTATTTAATTTTATTTATATTTTGTAATTCATTTGTAATTTGTATTGTTAAAGCTATTTCCATAAACAAATTAAGTCCGCTTTTCATATTTTTAAATATTTTGTTTAATCACATTTAAAAATAGAATCAAGATTTGAACAAAAAAACATAAGCTGAAAATTCTAACACAGCAATCAAATAACGAGGGTTAGCTAAAGCTCCGAAGAGTTGATAGACCAAACAATTCGAGGGCCCTAGGAATCTATTTACCCACTAGCTTATTCCCGACTTTATGCCCGTTCAGTTCAAGAACTGACGGCCAGTAAAAGTGACTTTTACTGGCCGTCAGTTCTTGAACTGAACGGGCATAGTGCTTTGTGTGACTTTTAGATTGGACACTGGTTTTACGGATATATTTGGGGTAGGTAGGTACATATTTTGTTTTCTTTTGAAAAAAATAAACAAGATATTTTTTTAAAGCCAAAGAAACAATGTTTTGAAACTAAAATAAACAATACCTAGAGTCTACACACTAAAATTACTCAATAGAAAAGTACTAAAAAAACTAGCGATTAAGTTTTTTTTGCCGATTTCACAAAAAAAAGAGGATTTCTATTCGGATTGTTTTTTTATCTCGTTTGTTTTTATAATTTGTCGAATATGTTAAAACGAACGAACGAACGAATGATGTTGTACGAATATGTTAAAAAATCATGACTTAAGTAACAGTATTTATTCTTCAAACCACTCTATAAATAGCGATACATAAATCATTATTATATATTTCTATAAATAACGCCCTTACTCCACAAAAAACAATTCTATGGTCTCCAAAATCGGAAAGACGAGTAATGAACTGATTCTTTGCTTATCCGGCTTTTTGAGGTCCGGAACTCCGATAAAAAAATGTACAATACAAAATGCGACGTCCATTGATTGGACGGAAACTACCGGGTGTCAAACCGGGCATTCATTACGTACCGTTTGTTTGACGTTTTTATAAATCGATAGTTTGTCTGTCTGTTTTAGAAGTATTTTGGACGAATTGGTGTGTTGTATTTGTTTATGAAGTAAAATGGGAATGTTTTGTAACTTTGTGAAGATAATTTTAATACAATTTTGATGTGTGTAACTGTTTGTCACTCCATTGAACCGGAGTTTCAAAAATAGTTCCAAAATAGACTGAGCTACTTTCGTACATTCATAATAAGTAGGTACTAGCCGTTTTACCCGGTTTCACCCGCGGCTGGAAGCTTCTTCCCGTACCCGGATAAAACTTAGCCCATGTTCAGCGCAAAGTACGTAGCTTTATAACAGTGAAATAATTATTCAAATTGGTTCAATAGATCCGGAGCGTATTCGTTACAAACAAACAATTATTATATCTATACTAATATTATAAAGCTGAAGAGTTTGTTTGTTTTGTTTGAACGCGCTAACCTCAGGAACTACTCGTCCGATTTGAATAATTGTGTCAGTGTTAGATAGCATAATTATCGAGGAAGGCTATAGGCTACGGCTATTCGGGTGCGAGTAGTTCCCACGGGACGCGGGTGAAACCGCTGGCAGAAGCTAGTATTAGTATANGAACTACTCGTCCGATTTGAATAATTGTGTCAGTGTTAGATAGCATAATTATCGAGGAAGGCTATAGGCTACGGCTATTCGGGTGCGAGTAGTTCCCACGGGACGCGGGTGAAACCGCTGGCAGAAGCTAGTATTAGTATAGATATAAAAGGATTCAAGCTACAAAACATACAAAAGATGAAATAGTATTTGTCTCTAACACACACTCAAAACCTAAGAACGTCAAGAAACTAATTACTTACAAGGGTAAAGTTTATAATGTACTAAAATAACTCAACGTTACTAAGGCCTCCCACACGAATGTTAATTAAAGTACCAACTCCATACTACGAAGCACTCCAATGAATGAAAATGAGCTTTTAATGATGGTCTGAAAGGGCTCAATCTCGGGGTTATTCGCCTGATATTTGGGTCATATAATTACGAGAAAATTGCTTTTTGTTTTGTTACTTTACATTGAATAGTTGTGAATGGAGTATTCATCTTTACTCCGTTTAACCATTTTGTGGTCACATTTTTTGTCTAGTGTTATGCTGTGGTGTTTAATAAGGAAACTGCCTGTCTGATCGTGAGAACTTTTAGTTTAGATAGGTATAGTTTTAATTTATTTCTATAATTGTATTTTTGTACCTTAAATAGGTATTATATTTGGACAGCTATTTCTAGATCACAGTACTTTTTTGAATTTACTCCGCTTTTGTCGTGCCGTCAAATAGACGTCATGGCTTGTCCACAGCACGTTTTTATCGTGAGTCTACAAAACTGACTGCGATGTACGGTAAATTTACCGTAGATTTTCATGGCATTAAACAAGAGGCCTAAGTCAGGAGCATCCACATCGAGTCAATATATGGCGTAATAAGCACTAATACTGTGAAAATTATAGCAAAGCCAGTCATTTGGAATTATGCCATAGGGTTATATGCTGGCATCAGTTCAAATATGGGATTTTCTTCGTCTAATTTGGAATAATGTTGCCATAACTGAATTATGTAATTATCTACAATATTCTAACTTTATAAACTGGGGTAAATCCTGTAAAAATTGTGTGCAAAAATAAACGATTATGAATGACGATAGTCAAAATTAAAAAAAATAAACGACTATCATTTTACTCCAAGGTGTTCATAGCAAAATGGGGTTATTCTCATTTTGATCCACGAAGTATTCCCAAAGTCATCCACGACAAAAATATTA